>JAXQQM020061076.1:0-47655 GCA_034641835.2 Pinus albicaulis | reverse complement strand
TTTGTTCAAGGAAGTGATTTCCCCTATAATGATTTACCAATCTTGAAACTTTAAAAGCAAATTGAAATTACAATGACAAGACTTGAAAGAAAGTAAAAGTGTACTGCTGAAATGAAAAGGTGCTGCTAATCTAATGAATCAAAACAAGAAACTAGTGAACATGAAAACCAAACTATTCTTGCTGCCAACTGAACACAAAAGAAACTACGCTTATGGAAATTCAAAATTGCAACAAAATAAATCTAAATCAGATTACATCAATTCATTTTCTAACCCTTCATCATTAGACCAGCTATGACTTGCGGAAGTAATCATAAACAACTTGTGTAACTGATTATTTAATTTGCAGAAAGTAAACTAATACTAAACCATACACACATGATTCAATCCCTTGCCATCAGTCCAGCTGTGGCTTTCAGAGGCAACTGAAGATGTCATACATGATTTAATATATCTAAGTTTGCAGAAAAGAAACTAATACTAAACTACACATTTCATAATGCAGCCCCTCACCATCAGTCCAGCTGTGGCTTTCGGAGGTAACTGAAGACGCTATGAGCAGCTTAATATATCTAATTTTGCAGAAAAGAAATTAATACTAAACTACACATTTCATCATGCAGTCCCTCACCATCAGTCCAGCTGTGGCTTTCGGAGGCAACTGAAGACACTATGAGCAGCTTAATATATTTAAATTTAACTACTGAATCAGATAAACAAAACTGAAATGTACAAAGCAAGACTGAAGTTAAACAAATGCTATGAAAAGGAAACTAGCAACAGAATAATGTTAGTCTCATATCATTAGCCAAAATACTATGAAAATGCCCGGGCTGTCTACCTAAAACCTGCACAAGAAAACTGATCAGTGATTTAACAATCATAAAAACATGAAAGTCAAGAATGCAATGGAAATTATAGAAATGTATGAACAGAAATGAAGCAACTATGAAATATGAACATGTAATGGATTATGATACAATGACTTTTAAAAGAAATGAAAAGAAATATATATACATTAATACACAGAACCTCGGCTGAGCAGGGGCCCTCTACACAGCTCTGGTACGATCCTCAACACGAATTAAATTGAAAACAGAGTATTTTCACATTAAGAAGCAGTTCATTACAGACTGGTAGTATTACGGCTCAAGGCAGCGTAATCACTACATAACAGAGTACGCACATCAACTATCAACTCAACAGCTATGATCAACTAACAACTAACTCTACGTGCGTATGCAAACGCTCTTTATAAAACAATAAAATGTAACTGTCTCCTGAAGTTTATGATAGCAGCCAGCACGTAGACCACTAAGGCCACGGATATAGGAGTATGGCCATGTTGGAAAATGGATCTATGGAAGGTGGGCGCTTGAATTCAACTCCAGAACTTTGCACAGATGTCAATTAACCTCCGCAAGTTTAGAAACGGCCGTATGGATGTTTATATGCCACGAAACAGAGTCCAGCCGACATAGAACTCCATAGTTGACTTCCACGTGGATGGCTTTGACCGCGGCTTTCTTTGACGAATTTACTTGAACCAATAGGACACGAACCATGTCCTTGTCATTCCTAGCCTACCCATGTGGCTCGTTTCCTTCGTAGACACCTGTAACATCGATTTCCACAAAATAGCTGCGGAAAGTTGCAGCAGCTGCGGAAAGTGACAAGTTTCCGCAGCTGTATGAACAAAATCTAAATCAAATAGAAAACACACAAACATAATTAAAAACCATGTTAGATACCCTTTTGCACATGATATTGACAATTTTTGAGGTTTAGGTGAGTGAAAAAGATATGGAAAAGTGTATGGAAAAGAGGCAAATTCGGGACTCAACATACCCCCACTGTGAAGGTGTTGCATGTCCTCATGCAACCAAAATTTTTATACTCTTTGTTCAATTCATGTGCCTTGATACTTCAGCCAGCACATCTAACCCCCTTCTCTTCTTCTTTGGTACTGCCATCATTCTGGGTTTCTTCATTAAGCACCCGAATTTGATATTCACAAGTGCTCTACTCAATTTTTGGCATTTCCTTTTTAGCTTCTTATTCTTCTTTTGCCAAATACCCAAATGTAACATACTATTGTCATGGATAATCTTGTCCAGTTTGCCTTGCTCTTTGAGTGTTTCATTTTCATTTTTGATATGCCGGTTCAAAAGCTCAAGCTCAAAAATCTCCTGTTTTAATGACTGAACCAAGTCATCCTGCAATGTATGAGGCTGAATAGAAGAGGTACTTGGGCCTGTGGCTGCCTTCTCCAAGGATTCTATATAATCATAGACCTCCTGCTGTTTGGGGTCTACTTCCGGTGTCTTTTTCATTGGACTGTCCTCAAAATGCTGCAAGGGAGAATTATGTTCAAAATTTGGCCGAGGAGAACTTTCATCAATATTTTGCTGAGAATAAGATGGAGTACGCTCATTGTCTGATTGGGAGTGAAAGGAGTCAGGTTCACTAACTGACTGAAATGGACTATTGTCAGTTGGAGACTGTTCAGATGTCTTCTCACCCAAATCAATGAAATGAGGACCTTTAATTTGTGTTTTTCTCAGTTTTCCCTTAAGCCTGCTGCTTCTCCTCACATGCTGTGGTACACTACCCTTTTGTTCTTGTTTTCCTGTTTTTGCCTTCTTGGATAGAGATGATTGTTTTTGAAGAAAAATTAATCTTTCAGATAGAATTTGGTGATCTTCTTCTTCAGAAGAAGAAGTTTTATGGACAGCCTCAATAATTTCTTTTCCTTTTGGTATTATTGGCTTCTTAGCTTTAATTTCCTTCTTCTTCCTTTTTACCAATCTCTCTTCCCTATCAGTTTTCTTCATAGTAGTAGTAGAAGTATCTTGGATTTCATCTACTGTTCTTTTCCTTCTACTTCTTTTTGTTGTGCTAGCTACGGGAATTTCCTGTGTAGGAGCAACTTGGGTTTCAACATTCATTTTCTTTCTTCTACTCCTTCTAATTGGATTACCTTCAGGAATTTCCTGAGGTTCTTCAAAGAAGTTTCTAACTAGGAATTTTTCCCATGTATCTTTTCTTTCCTTTAGTTCCTTTTTAATCAGAATTTTTATAAGCCCATGGTGATATAAATGAGGCTCTACATCTCCTAGGTGTTTTTGCACAGTCACAGCCATTTTCTTCAAGCTATTGAATAGGAAATAAGGAAGATTGAGAGTTTGATTTTCAAGAAAATTCATCAATAGCCTAGTATGATACATGTACATAGAGCCAAAACGGCCTTCACATGTGATAAATTTCTGAACAATGAGTAATAAAGTGGCCCATTCATCTTTTATTGCATGCACAGGGATTCCTCTTTTGAAAACAGTGATATCCATACCTTGATTTCGGAGGATTGTTCTCCATGCCTCATCACTGATACTTTTGTTTTTGAACCAACGTTCTCCTTCCCGAAGAAGCTCTGTGGCTGCTGCTATTGATGCTTCATTGACTAAAAACTTGAGGTCTCCCACTTCTGCTTCCGAGCCATCAAATGATCTTGCAAACGCTTTGGTAACTTCTCTGTGGTAACCCCTGAATTTCTGAATAAAACGCAACCATTTAGCTTTCCTCAACATCTCTTTTGCTTGTGGAAATCCCTCTATAAATTTCGGTCCTTCCGGCTCTGCCCTTAATAATTTTCCCATTTTATTTCTCTGTGCTTCACAGGCTTGCCTCTGTGAGGGTTTAAGTGGAAATGGAACGATGGAATACACAGAATCTAGCACAATACTGTGGGGATGTTATCACAAAACGGAAATGAGCACCATAAACAGAATGGAATAAGATTGTGGGTGGATATACGGGAATGAGAGTGAGCAAAAGGAACGGAATGGAGTGAAACAGGGAGTGAGAATGAGTAGCATGGGGTTTTGTAAACACGACAGAGACACGACAAAGAGGTTAACAAAGTATAATGCATTCGGCCGCATTTTGAATTTTGGTGGCTGTGTAATAAATATAAACACGTTTCAATCAATGTTTATGAAGTTATGCGGCTTGTAAGAGTCCTTTGTCAACTCAAATACGTATCATTATCTACGGTGAGATATTTGAACATGAGTGAGAGTCGGAATTTCAATGATGAAACCGTTTGTGAATAAATGCAAGAGGATAACATAGAGATCGTGGAAGGTTACGGGACTGTCAATATAATCATTGCGCGTTATGGGTAGAGCTCATAGTTTAAAATTATATAAAAATGTGTTTTTCGATACTATTTGAAATAAACTTTATTCATACCTTGGAATCCTTGCTTTTGCCCTTGGTCTTCAACTGATTGATCTTCATTAGTGTCTTGAATGTTCCATTGATCCTCTCTCCTGCATTTTATTTCATAATTTATGAAAATAACAACTAACTGGACATTCTTTTTGAAAACAGAGTAGTAGTAGCTGCGGAATCTGCTCCTGGCTGCGGAAACTGGAGTCAGCTGCGGAAACAGATGTCAGCTGCGGAAACTGACACAGTTATTACTTGGCTGAAATAGAAATGAACAAATGACAAATGACCAGGTGGAAATGGTCATAAAAAGATTTTTATTGATGGAATGGATGAAATGAAGTGGAATGAAGTGAAATGAAATGAAATGAAGTGGAATGAAATGGAGTGGGTGGTGAGATGAAATGAAATGAAAGACAAATTTTTTTTTGGAAAATATAGAGTGTCAGGTGTCCCTGATTTTCACCCCATATTTTCTGTATAAGACTGCCAATCAATGATTGGTTTTCAGGCTTATACCATTTTTTTATTTTTATTTTTATTTTTTTTTATTTTTTTAACTTGAAAAACAAAAGCTAGGCTGGTGGAGAAGAAGAATTCTTCTGTACCAGCCTGATTGCAGAACTTTCTTGAAACAACTTGACAAAATCCTCTTTAGAGAGTGGCTTATGATAAAATTTCAATCTATGGCCATTCACTATAAGAGGAGTTTGAAACTCATCAATGGTCTTGATTCTTACAGCTCCATTGTTAAAGATCTTGTCAATCTCATATGGCCCAAGCCAATGAGTCTCAAATTTCCCTTGAAAATCTTTAAACTTGGAGTCAAATAACAATGCCCAATCTCCTTCTTGAAACTTCTTCTCTTTGATATATTTGTCATGCCATTTAGTTCTTTGATATTGAACTAGATCAGTTCTTAGAATTGCTTCTTGTCCGATCTCATCTAGCTCATTCAACTGCTCCATTCTATGCTTTTGGGCTTCTGATAAGTCCATCCCCAACTGAACTGCTATCTTGAAGGTCTTGACTTGGAACTCAATGGGGAGCAAGAATTATTTCCCATAAACAAGTTCATAGGGAGAATGTCCCGTTGTATTCCTCCATGTAGTTCTGTAGGCCCACAAGGCTTCTGGAAGCCTTTCTGCCCAATCTCTTCTATGTAGATGAACAGTTTTGGTGATGATACTTTCAAGAACTTTGTTTGTGGACTCCACTTGACCATTTGCTCGTGGATGGTAAGGAGTAGATCTTCTGTGCTTGATTTTGTATTCTTCCATCAACTTCTCCACCAAATTGGATGTGAATTGGCTCCCCTGATCTGTCACAATTTCTCTTGGAACATCAAAGCGAGTAAAAATATCCTCATAAAGAAAATGAACAACTGAATTTTCAGTAGCAGATACTAATGCTTTAGCTTCTACCCATTTAGTAACATAATCAGTGCAAACCAATATATACTTCTTTTGCTTTGATGGTGGATTAATCGGTCCAATGAAATCTAAAGCCCATTTTTCAAAGGGTTCAATGAGTACCTGTGTTTGCAGTGGCATTTCATTTGAAAGGGTAGGTTTCCCTACTCTTTGGCAGCTATCACACCTTTTGACATATTTTTTTGCATCTTTGAAGAGAGAAGGCCAATAATATCCCAAGGAAAGGATTTTATAGGTCGTCCTTTTGTCCGCAAAGTGTCCGCCGCATGGTTCATCATGACATGCCTTAAGAATATCAGGCATTTCATCTTCCCTGACACATCTTCTGATCACAAGATCTGGCCCTGCTTTAAACAATTCGTTAGAAATCCATGAATATCTTGAACTCTCCTGAATAATTTTTCGTTTTTCTCTTGGAAATAAATGTGAAGGTAGTTTCCCTGTAACCAAATAGTTAGCAATATCTGCATACCAAGGGGTCTTAATAGTTACCGCAAACAAATATTCATCAGGAAACTTATCTTCTACAGGAGAATCTTCTTTAGTATTCTGAATCCTAGACAAGAAATCAGCTACTGTATTCTGTTTTCCTGGTCTATCCAACACAGTAATATTGAATTCTTGCAAAAGTAAAAGCCATCTTGTCACTCCGCCATTAGTAACAGGTTTGTTCATTAAATATCTAATTGCAGAATGGTCAGTATGAATAAAAGTTTCATAGCTTGTTATGTAATGTCTAAACTTATTAATTGCATGAACAACAACTAAAAACTCTTTTTCAGTCACAGTATAGTTCAACTCTGTAGGAGTCAAATTTTTACTGGTGTAATAAATGGCATAAGGAATTAAATCTTTTTGACCCAACACAGCTCCAAGAGCTGTATCTGAAGCATCCGTAGAAATATGAAAAGGGAGTTTCCAATTTGGTCCCCTCAAGATAGGTGCTTCAGATATTCTTGTTTTCAAAGTTTCAAAAGCCGATTGACAATCAGGATCCCATTTAAATTCACAGTCTTTTGTAAGCAATTTGAAGAGTGGAGATGCTATTTTAGTGAAGTTTTCTATAAATCTTCTATAGTAACCAGTAAATCCTAAAAAACTTCTAACATCTCTTTGACAATTTGGAATAGGAAACTTGGAGATGACTTCAACTTTTGATCTATCAACCTTAATCCCATCTCTTGAAATATGATGTCCTAAAACAATCCCTTCAGTAAACATCATAAAGCATTTTTCATGGCTTAATGAAAGGTTTGTTTCTTTACATATTATGAGAACTTTTTCCAAATTTTCTAATGCCTCTTCAAATGAATTACCATAAACTGTAAAATCATCCATATAAACCTCTACACAATCATGGATTAGATCAGGAAAAATTCCTAGTACTGCTCTTTGGAATGTTGCTGGTGCATTACATAACCCAAAAGGAAGCACTCGGTAGGCAAAAGTTCCCCATGGACAAGTAAATGTGGTCTTATCTTGATCTTCATGTGCTACCTGAATTTGATTATAGCCACTAAAACCATCCAAAAATGAAAAGTACTTTTTACCTGCTAATGTATCTAATACCTGATCAATAAAAGGCAAAGGAAAGTGATCCTTCAAAGTTGCTTTGTTCAATTCCCCGTAATCAATGCATACCCTCCATTTACCATTCTTTTTAGGTACTATAACCAAAGGAGAAACCCATCGGCTATCTGAAATTGGATAAATGAAGTTTACATTGAGTAATTTTTGGAGCTCTTCTTTCACTATCTCCCTAATATTTGGATTCATCCTTCTTTGAGGTTGTCTGATTGGTCTACTGTTTTCCTCAATATAGATATGATGGATGCAAGTCTTAGGATCAATACCCTTCATGTCAGTATACTCCCATGCAAATGCAGTAGAATGTTTTTGCAAGATTCTGGTTAGTTCTTCTTGTTGTGACTTCTCCAGATGTTTATTAATATTCAATGTCTTTTCTCGAAAAATCTCAAAAGCAGAATTACCAAACTCTTCCATAGAGTAGAGAGACATTTGTCTTGATGATAAATATTCTATGTCAGATTCCAACTGAAATTGTGTGGGGTCATATTCTGAAGTTATCTCAAAATTTTCTAATGTGTTCATAATTTGACTATCCTCACTAATTTCAGAAATGGTAAAGACAGGTTGTATAGTGTTCTCATCATCGACCCATTCATTGTCTCCTATTTCTGTAATTGCTCTTGCAGGAGGATACAAATTGAATTTCTTTGTCGAACTACCATTAGAAATGTACATGTCTCCAGATCTACAACTAATAAAAGCATCAGCTGTGGCCAGCCAAGGTCTTCCTAAGATAATTGGATGTCCTCCTAGATTGCTTTTGGGAGTCAAAATCATAAAGTCTACTGGATATTCCCAAGAATCTAAGGAGACCGAAATATCTTCTAATACACCATCTGGTTTAATAACCGATCGATCTGCAAGTTGCAATAAAGTAGGTGTAAAAAGAAGGTTAGGAAGTTTTAACTGTTCCATAGTCTGCCTACTCATAATGTTGATAGCAGCCCCTAAGTCAATCAATGTGTTTGGAATTTCTATCCCATTTATATGTGTCTTGACAATTGGACTTCCTGGATCTACATACTTCTGCATGGTAATTTTTCCCATCATAATGTCTGCAATCTTTCCTACCAGGTGGATTCTTCTTGTGTCCTTTAGCTTCCTTCGCGGTCTTTTGAAACTCAACTCCTTTATGGTTTTTGCTAGAATAGGAATTTCTCGAATGGCTTGTAGCAATGGAATCTTGATACAAACATTCTTCAATTCATCTAGAAAGTCATAGTTAGGAAACAATATTTGTTTTTCCACCCCCTTATCAATTTTTAGTCTTTCCGGAAAAGGAGGTGTAGATGAAGATACAGGTTGCTCAACTATAGGAGTTGTGGATGTTAGCTTTTCTTTTTCTTTTTGAATTTTTGAATTTTGAAGAGATTCTTCCTCAGAACCCTTATTGACTTGAAGAGACTCCTCCTCAGAGGTATCTTGCTCTTGAATATCTATAGAAGGTTTTTCTAAAACTCTACCAGATCTGAGTTGTACATCGTTGAGAGGAACAATCATGTAGGTAGGAAATTGTTGTCCTTCTACCATATAAGTAGTTTGAGGATTCTTATTGTTAGGATTTGGCAATGGCTGAGCTGGAAGTTGATTTGTCTTCTGTTGGTATGGGAGCATGAGTTGAGAATTTGTATTTTGTTGAGAAGGTTGTTGTTGTGGAAATGGCAATGAAAGGTGTTGTGGATTTTGGCTTGGAAATTGTGGAGCTTGTTGATTTTGAAAAGATGGAGGATATTGATAAAATTGAGCAAATCTCCCATAAGAATTTTGCATCCCTTGTACCCATGGCTGATATGAATTTTGATGTTGGGGCCAAGGTTGTTGCCAAGGAGTCCAATTTGGTGGGGTTTGAAGATTCATAGTGTTATTAAACCCTTGAGATTGTTGTCCCTGCCAAGGTCTCCTTGCGACAAAACAGAGAGATTCTATTGAATTTGGATCTTCTTGAAAAACAGCTTTGAGTCCAGGGATTGAAGGACAATCCTTGATCTCATGATTTTCTAAGCAAATCATACATGTTTCTACAACTTTTGCATCCAAGGGACATTCCCTTAAAGCATGTTTCTTCCTACATTTCAGACAAAAGATGGCTAAAGCATCTGTTTCTGCTTTCTGCTTGTTTTGGATTTTAAGGGTGTCTAGTTGTTCACTAAGACTCCCTAAGATATCAGTTTTAAACTCGTCAAGCATATTACCAATCTCTGCCCTACTTACTGATCCAGTTGCAGATTTGTTAGCCCTAATAAGAGAAGAATCCCTAGGCCCTTTTCCAGTTTTAGATTTTCCCTTTGAGAGATGGATACATAGTTCTGTTATATCATGAAATGGAAGTTGAGAAATGTCTCCTTTTCCCATCATGTTTAAAATGTCTATCCATTCATCTCTAATGGCTTTTAATAGGAGGGCTTTCAAGGTTTCATTATCTAAGTTGCTCATCTTTGCTTTTTTCAAGTTGTATTGAAATCTTTCAATTAAGTCTTCCAAATTTTCATCTTCTTTTTGCATCATTTTGAATACCTCATCCTTGTGATTGGTGGGCATACAATAATCCAAGTATCTATCCAAAAATGTTTGTTTCATATCATTCCAAGTCCTGATAGATTGAGTGGCTAATCCCATGAACCATTTCAAAGCAGATCCCTTCAAGGTTGAAGGAAATAGTTTGAGTTTTTGAGAATCTTCCATATAGTCATAAGTTCGCACACTACTTCAAACTCAAACAGAAATGTTTCAGGATCTTCACTTCGTAATCCATAAAATTTAGGGAGAACAGATGGTGAAATATTTTTCATTGTTGCATGAGTTTCCTCATCAACTATAGGGAATCCAAGAAAATCGTCCCTATTTCTACCGTTATTTCCTTCACCATTGTTATCTTCATTATCTCCTCCTCCTCTACCTCCACCTCTATTTATTACTTCCTCTACCATGATAGTTTCTTTAGAGTCCTTATAGTCCTCTAGTTCTTCTACCAAGGAAGGATGAGAGAAATTTTCTTTGTTTTCTAAGTGGGTTTTAGTAGGTGGTATAGGAGAATCCTCTAATTCAGCTGTTCTTTGACTTCCAAATATCTTAAGGCTAGGGGTAGATGTTGGTGAATCTGGTCTATGCCTTGAAGAAGATGGAGTTATGAAAATCAAACTCTTGGCTTTAGCTATAAACCTTCTCCTAGAATCTCTTGCTCTATGCATGTCATTTTTTATTTTTTTTAAAAAGTTGGGCTAATAATTCTCTTTCTGATCTTCCAGATCACGCTAGGTGCAAGAAGAGAGCATACTTAAGAAATTACTAAACCAATAACTCTCTTTTCTGATCCTCCAGATCACACTAGGTGCAAGAGGAGAGCATACTTTAAGAAGTTATCAAGTTTTCCCTTCTTTTATGATTTTATATATATATTTTTTAAGAAATTGGCTACCTAGTTACACTTCCCCGGCAATGGCGCCAAAATGTTTGGTCAATTTAGTGTGTCCTAAATTGCTGCATTTAATTGTCAATCCGGGAATCGTAAGCTGATGAAGTGCGGCGCACTATATGTGCAAGATAACCTCTTTCTTAACTTTTTGTCGTTTGTGGTCTTTCTAAGGTAAAATGGAAATTTTAAAGTGAAAAGCAAGCTTGGTTATATTTATTCAAGGAAGTGATATCCCCTATAATGATTTACCAATCTTGAAACTTTAAAAGCAAATTGAAATTACAACGACAAGACTTGAAAGAAAGTAAAAGTGTACCTGATTAGAGAAGGCAGGTCATAATCTAATCTTACAAAAAAGGAGACGAGGAACATGAAAACTAAACTATTCTTGCTGCCAACTGAACACAAAAGAGACTACGCTTATGGAAATTCAAAATTGCAATGAAATAAATCTAAATCAGATTACATCAATTCATTTTCTGACCCTTCATCATTAGACCAGCTATGACTTGCGGAAGTAATCATAAACAACTTGTGTAACTGATTATTTAATTTGCAGGAAGTAAACTAATACTAAACCATACACACATGATTCAATCCCTCGCCATCAGTCCAGCTGTGGCTTTCGGAGGCAACTGAAGATGTCATACATGATTTAATATATCTAAGTTTGCATAAAAGAAACTAATACTAAACTACACATTTCATAATGCAGCCCCTCACCATCAGTCCAGCTGTGGCTTTCGGAGGTAACTGAAGACGCTATGAGCAGCTTAATATATTTAATTTTGCAGAAAAGAAACTAATACTAAACTACACATTTCATCATGCAGCCCCTCACCATCAGTCCAGCTGTGGCTTTCGGAGGTAACTGTAGACACTATGAGCAGCTTAATATATCTAATTTTAACTACTGAATCTGATAAACAAAACTGAAATGTACAAAGCAAGACTGAAATTAAACAAATGCTATGAAAAGGAAACTAGCAGCAGAATAATTTTAGTCTCATATCATTAGCCAAAATACTATGAAAATGCCCGGGTTGTCTACCTAAAACCTGCACAAGAAAACTGATCAGTGATTTAACAATCATAAAAACATGAGAAACAAGAATGCAATGGAAATTATAGAAATGTATGAACATAAATGAAACAACTATGAAATATGAACATGTAATGGATTATGATACAATGACTTTTTAAAGAAATGAAATGAAATATATATACATTAATACACAGAACCTTGGCTGAGCAGGGGCCCTCTACACAGCTCTGGTACGATCCTCAAACACGAATTAAGTTATAAAACAGAGTTTTCTCACATTAAAAAGTAGTTCATTACAGACTGGTAGTATTACGGCTCAAGGCAGCGTAATCACTACAAAGCTAACATAACAGAGTACGCACATCAACTATCAACTAACAACTCAACAACTAACTCTACGTGCGTATGCAAACGCTTTATATAAAGCAATAAACTGTAAATGTCTCCTGAAGTTTATGATAGCAGCCAGCACGTAGACCACTAAGGCCACGGATATAGGAGTATGGCCATGTTGGAAAACGGATCTATGGAAGGTGGGCGCTTGAATTCAACTCCAGAACTTTGCACAGATGTCAATTAACCTCCACAAGCTTAGAAACGGCCGTATGGATGTTTCTATGCCACGAAACAGAGTCCAGCCGACATAGAACTCCATAGTTGACTTCCACGTGGATGGCTTTGACCGCAGCTTTCTTTGACGAATTTACTTGAACCATTAGGACACGAACCATGTCCTCGTCATTCCTAGCCTGCCCATGTGGCTCGTTTCCTTCGTAGACACCTGTAGCATAGATTTCCACAAAATAGCTGCGGAAAGTTACAGCAGCTGCGGAAAGTGGCAAGTTTCCGCAGCTGTATGAACAAAATCTAAATCAAATAGAAAACACAAAAACATAATTAAAAACCATGTTAGATACCCTATTGCACATGATATTGACAATTTTGGAGGTTTAGGTGAGTGGAAAAGATATGAAAAAGTGTATGGAAGTATCAAGGACTCGATTTAATCTCCATCGTTAAATCCAATGGTTGTTTCCTCGATCTCTTCTCATTCCTCCCCGCTTCCCCGATTGGCCATCCATCAACCCAATCACGGTCGTCAATCTCTCATAGATCCGAAAGTCTAAAGTAAATTTCACCATCTCTCATCGGAGTTTTGGCCCTCCCATTTCTCCCCTTCGATTAGATCGCAACCGTCCATCCTTGATGATCTAACGGCTCAGTTTTCCCCCGCCTGCTAATCGTGTCCTTCACCTGTGTATTTCCCCCATAGATCTCAGTCGTTCATCCTTAGATCGGACGGCCCACAACGAAACCACCATCCATTGACCCCACCTTTACTGATCGTGCACGTTCCCGTATCGTGCTCCACCTCTCGCCGTCGGATCTCATGGGCCCAAATCCAACGGCCCACATCAATATCGTGCAGATTCTGCTTCTGAGCTTTAACTGTCAAAATTCACGCGATATGGGTGGTTTTCTGAAGCCACGTGTCAGCTAAAGACCCATATCGCGTTGAAAAGGTGAAATCAGCTTTTCCAGCCTTTTGGTCGCATGAAACCAGTAGTTTTGATCCCGAAAACCACTTTCCCCCCTGAGTCCCCACAGCCTCCATATCTAATCTCAATCGTCCATCTCAGCCAGATCAACATTCCACATTGCATTCGCGTTCCATTCACATTTTCTCATCGCGTGACCATTGAACCTCATCGGGTCATCGCATCCATCGATCTCCTCCTAAGATGCGACGGTCTAGGTTATATCGCCCCCTGCTGTTTGCCGGGTCCCACCATATAAGCCCATTTCATGTGTTTTCCCTCGATTCCCTTTGTCTTTCCGCTTATGGTCAAAATTTTAATTTTTACATTGGGAATCATGTTTCTCCATCTAACATTAAAGCTTTAATGCTTTATATTAAAGTTTTCATTTCGCCCAATCGCCCAATGTCATTTTGTTAATTTAACCCCACCGTTGATCATTGCCCCTACCCTGATCAAACGGTCCCCATGCTTCCCTCTGTTAAAACTCCATTTCACTGTATTTTTCACCTGTTTTTCCCATAGCCACTATTTCCGCAGTCACGCTACCATTCCTCCAGGCCTTCAAAGCATTCTTCCGCCACCACCCTAGATCTTATAATTGGTTCATTTTATTGTGCAGGGTTTTCACCAGAGTGGTATTTCACTCTGTTTCTCATGATCACAGTTACTGTGGTTCAAAACAAAGAGAGGCCGTTACAGCAGCAAAGGTGTATCAGCAGCAGAGATTAAGGTGTTAGAGCCCGAAATTTAATATTAAATTCTCTAATCCATATTTAAGGAAAAGACGAAGTTTGAAGATTAAAAGAGCACATGAAACAAGGCATATCTGCTCTCAACATCAGAAATACATTTTCCCAGAACAGTATGCCCTCAGCAGAAGTCTCCATGCCTCCCCGAGCTCCCAAAGGCCATTTCATTGGCATAAAGTTTCCAAAAAACTGTCAAGGTAGCAATAATGGAGGTATGGAAGCACGGAAGACCTTCAGCCACCTTACTTGCTTCCGAAGACAGAACAGAGAGCTTACAGCCAGAAAGGACTCCAAAAACACATCTGAGGTCAAATCTAACCTGACCTAGACTCCAAATCAGACCACAGAGTACAGCGCAGAGCTATTAAGCAGAGTGGGCATGGACTCCTCCTCCACTCTGTCTTAATGAATCAATTTAATGTATACCATCTACTCTTGCTATCCAATATCCTATAAGAACTCCTGAAGAACACTTTGTAAAGGGTTCGGTTGCGTTGTTGCTGTTGTAGTTGTAGGGATTTATTTTTTACTGTTAGAACAGTTTTGGGAAAGAGTAGCAGAGTAGTTTGTAATGTATTAGGCTAGGAGGATAAAGTTTGGACTGTAATCAGCCATTGAGCTCAGTGTATGTGACTGGTTTTTCATCAATTAATCAAGCAAATTTCACAGGATCCTGGTCTATTACTACGGGTGATGTTTTTCTCATTGTATTGTTTTATTACATTTTTCATGTTGTTCATTGGTCTTCTAGTATGCATCAGAAATATAACATAGGATTTTCCCTCACATGGTACCCTATGTTTTTTCTCTCCCTACCTTTGATGTTTTCTGCTGATAGTGAATCTAAGAGTAAAGTCATGTAATATAACCAGTGTAGTAGTTGTTATTCACTGCTAGCTGATGTGTGAATTCGGAGTTTGCTGCTTAGTTGTTCTTGTTTGGGTTCAAGCTAGAGGATTTGGGATACTGGGGATTTAGTGTAAGCCCTGTCCACTGGGGTCCTTGTTCAACAGATTTGCCTTTCCAAGATCTCATGAGCTAGTGTCAAAGCATTGAAGGTTAAAATTCCTTCTATGATCTCAGGCCTAGCTCTATTTTTAAATCTTATTGTTTTCCCTTTAGAGTATGCCGAAGCAGATCTGGAGTTAGATAACCTCTGGTTTGATCTCAAGCTTCCCTTTGTGTTTCACCTTTCTCTCCTTAATGTTCCACTCCAACATCTATCTCAAATATCCTTTAGTATAGATGACTTGCCCTACGAAAGCCTTGGGTAGTTGTTCGCAAGTAATCTCCTTTCATGACTTCATAGCCCAATGGATGGCACAGCCTTAACCTATCCTCTTTTACCGAAACATCCTATTGCTCTGCTCCTTTCTTTCCATTAACTTCTCAATATATGATCTTATGACCAACCTAATAACCAACCATATCATTTTAAACCCCCCTTTGTGCTTCATACGTAGCCTAATACCTCATTTTGAGCTTCAAAGATATATCATTCTTTTCTTTAGTGGAGAGATCCCTCTCCCGGTCCAGGAGGGCTAGATCCTAGGGCCCCAAAGTGGTTCTGATGTTGTCTCATATTTTGGTCTTGCCAATCTGGCCAAAACATGGGAACCCCAACATACTGGCAACTCCACTGGGGAACAACTCAGACCATTGCCTTTATATTGGTATTTCAATGATGATGGTGGACAGCAGTCTATTTCAAATATCCAAAATCATCCACCTGGCAACTCCACCCTCTATATTCCCTAAAAGACCTAATGACTCCACTGGTAGAAGACTTTGAACTGGTTGAGAAGATGCAGTGACCTTCTTTGCAAAGACATGGATCCAGACATGGACAGAGACGCAAAGCTAGATGCTTTGGTAGATCAATTAAATGGAATAGCAAACATTTTTGGTAAAGTACTGGAAATGTATATGGCTAACCTGAATGCAAATGATGATTATTCAGAACAGCCCATGCATTTTCCAGATCAAGGGCCAACTCCAGACCTGGATGATGAGCAAGACATGAATGATGATCCTAGTCTAGAGTTTGCTCCTGCTCTAGAAAATTATCAAGATGAGGCTCACAAAGATATCCTGCCTCAGGATCAATTCGTACAAGAAACAGAGGACTGTGGCTCTTTTGTCTATGTTAAAAAAGAAATTCCTCCGTTGACAGAAGAAGAGATGGACTGAATATCAAACACGCATTCCACCTCTGAAATCTTCTACAGAACTAATACAGATCCAGAAGACTCCTCTGTGGATCAGGATGAAGAAAGACCTGCTGAGAATCCGACAGGTTTGATTGGTGACATTGCTTATGATTATGATTTTCCTAGTTGTGATTTATTTGATGTTGATTGTTTCCAAAGGGAATCTGAGCTTGCAAGATCATCATCAATAGTATCATGGGAGGAAAGTCACCGCCAGCAACTCCAAAGAAGCAATGAATCAAGTCAGCCTATCTATGACACTGATGGGGAAAGTTAAGAAAGCATCAGTGATGAGTGTCATGAGATCGGATATCAGCAGTCTTTCCTTTCAGAAGATGAGGAAGAAAGAAAAGAAGAGATTCTTGAGCATGACGAGAGTAAGGAGCCTTCCCTTGAAAAAGAGGAAGCAATGGTAAATACCTTTGCTCAAGAATACCCAAATATTTTCACGGAGCTTGGTCCAGCAGAGGAGAATATATTAGAGCCCCAAGAGTACTCAGCTGCAATATACGATGAGTCCTCCAGTTCAGAAGATGAAGGAGACACTCTACCCCAAGAGAGTATTTTTCTCAATCCAGTGGCAGAAGAAGAAATCCTGGTTGAAGCCTACTTGCCAAATATTCATAACCATGTATCATTCCATGATCCTTACGTTCATTTTCTTCAAACATTTGAAGAACGATCGAAGGTCTGTTTGAGAAGCATGTTGCAGACAGCAAGAAAAATTTTGGAAGCTACTGTTGAGGAACAAAAAGAGTTGGAGTAGCCCTACCTATCTAGCATGCTCAATGAGTTGAACAAGAAATACCAGTCATGGGATCACTTGATGGACTGGTTGCATTGGAAAACAATGTTTGTAAGCTAGACTTATAAATTTTCAAGTTAGCGTAGGGTAGCTAGGAAAAGCTTAATAAAGCTCAGTCCATGAGCATTTAGTCAGTTTCTTTAATTTCTGCAAGGTTTTCATTACAGGAGCAGTTTTGTCTATTATGCCATGGTCCACAGCAAGCCAGACAGTCTAAACCTGGCTTGACTATTTTTTCAATTTTTGTCTTAGAATATAGAGAAGAAGTCTGCTAGACAGTTTAATCCTAGCAGACAGTAGTTTAGGTAGAGAAACTATGAGGCCAACAGTTTAATCTGATCTCATGGAGTAATAAGGGTAGAAATAGAATAGGTTTCTTTTTCTGTTTGAAAGAATTGATGATGTAAAGGGTCTGCTAGTCCAAATGCACCCAGAAGAAAAATGTTAGGACTTTAGTCTGGGTAAGTAGTTGTTTGAGTAATTTTTGCTGCTAATATGTGCCTTCATGATTTGTGGCAGCTGAATCAAAGAATAAAATGGAAGTGTCAAGGATCAGGCATCTAGCCTACCCCAAAGTTTTTTTTTTCTGGATTCTTGACTCCTTCAAGAAGAAGCCATCCCCATGTGGAGGCACTATTAGCCCCTTATGAATTTTTTGACAAGCAAACAGGGGGCTAAAATGTTTTTTTGAGACTTAAAGGAATGCATCTCCTCTGAAAACACATCATCCTTGAAGCCTCTGGTGCCTCAGTCCTTTGATCACCCCTCGTTGTTGTTCCCAGTTTAAAAGCCTCTCTGTTTCTAAGAAGAATGCCCAAAAGGCCTCCACTTCTCCACTTCCCTTATTTTATTCCTATTTATCCTTCATTCTAGTCCCCTCTTTTCCTTCTGCAAAGTCCTCTAAATTCTCCACTTACCTTTCAAATACTTCTCGATCCCCTTTTTAAGCCTTATAATATCCTTTATTTGGCTTTAAACCCATTTATTTCCCCTACCGTTTTCCTCTGCTGGCCTCAAAACGCACTAAAAAGGCCAAAAATCTACTCTTTTATTTATGACAGGCCTAGCCCCCTTTTGCGAGCCCCCTCAACCACTTCCCCATATGACCCGCGCCCTGAACCAGGTTCTTGAGTTCTGGGCGCTAATCGCAATCGGAAGAAACGTGGGGCACATTCCTTTGTTACACTCATCTTCCCCAATGCGATGGTGTATTTTCCTGTCGGCCATTGAAACAATCTCCGTCATTGATTAGAATAGATCCAATGGTCATCACAAATCCCATCACATCTGCATCTCCCCTTCATCACCCCTTTGATTTCATGTCAACCATCGATCTACCACCCTGATCCGACGGCTATCGCACAATAGGAGCATCGCCAATCGCACCAATCCCACATTGCTGATCCCTCCCGATTGGCGTGCCCCAATTGAATCTCCATCGTTAAATCCAATGGCCCTGATCTCTTCTCATTCCGCCCAGCTTCCCCGATTGGCCATCCTCCAACCCAATCACAGCAGTCGATCTCTCATAGATCCAACGGTCTAAAGCCAATTGCACCATCGCTCATCGAAGTTTTGGACCTCCCATTGCTCCCCTCTGATTAGATCGCAGTTGTCCATCCTTGATTATCTAACAGCTCAGTTTTCCCCCGCCCGCTAACCATGTCCTCCACCTGTGTATTTCCCCTGCAGATCTCAGTCGTTCATCCTTAGATCGGACAGCCCACATCGCAACCGTCGTCCGTTGACCCCACCTTTACCGATCGTTCACGGTCCCGTATCGCGCTCCACCTCCCGCCGTCGGATATCACAGGCCCAGATCCAACGACCCACATTAATATCGTGCAAATTCCGCTTCCAAGCTTTAACTGTCAAAATTCACACGATATGGGCGATTTTCTGAAGCCATGTGTTAGCTAAAGACCCATATCGCATTGAAAAAGTGAAATCAGCTTTCCAGTCTTTTGGTCGGGTGAAACCAGTAGTTTTGATCCCAAAAACCACTTTCCCCCCTGAGTCCCCATAGCCTCCATATCTAATCTCAGCCATCCATCTCAACCAGATCAATGGTCCACGTTGCAATTCGCGTTCCATTCACATTTTCTCATCGCATGACCATTGAACCTCATCGGGTCATCACACCCGTCGATCTCCTCCTAGGATCCGACGGTCCAAGTTATATCGTCCCCTGTTGTTTGCTGGGTCCCACCATATAAGTCCATTTCATGTGTTTTCCCTCGATTCCCTTTCTCTTTCTGCCTATGGTCAAAATTTTAATTTTTACATTGGGAATCATGTTTCTCCACCTAACATCAAAGCTTTAATGCTTTATATTAAAGTTTTCATTTCGCCCAATCGCCCAATATCATTTTGTTAATTTAACCCCACCATTGATCATTGCCCCTGCCCTAATCGAACAGTCCCCATGCTTCCCTCCATTAAACCTCTGTTTCAGTGTATTTTTCACCTGTTTTTCCCATAGCCATTGTTTCCGCAGTCGCGCTACTATTCCTCCAGGCATTCAAAGCATTCTTCCGCCACCACCCTGGATTTTATAATTGGTTCATTTTATTTTGCATGGTTTTCCCAATGACAAAAAAATCATCATTCACACAAAATACGTAATTCATAGCTTCTTGAAAAAGAGAAATATTGCGGGGTGTATTTTTGAGGGCACTCGTTGCATTGAGGATTGACAGGGCAGAACGAGTTTGAATTTCTTCGATCGTATTATAAATCCAATGATAGCTACCTAAGTGATGTAGAACTTCCCGACGAAGAAAATCAAGACGTAGTGTAGAAATAAAGACTTAATCGAATGATTGGAAATACAACCGAAGAATATAAGAATGCGCATAAAGAGGAAATAGAGGTGTTGGCAAGGCGAAGAAAGAGGTATGAAATTACTATGTATTTACTCATTCTTTTACCATAGATATACTCCTGTTTTCCTTGGAAAGGTAATTTTTCATAAGAATTACAATAGAATTGGAAAGGTTTATGTTTAGTACAAAAAGATGACTAAAGGTTACTTTCTGATTGACAAACAGGAATTCGAAGAGGTGAATAGTTGTACCAAAGGCGGAGTTGAGAATAATCTAACTGCTTCTCCATCAGCATTGAACCATATCCAGCCAAAGGCAAGGAGATATGAACGAATAGGCCAGAAAAGGCAGGGGGCAGCTCGGTCTCGGTCAGAGTAAACAGGATGATGACTAAATGAAGAGGAGTGAATCCCTCAGGATCTTTCGATCCTGAGGGATCATTATTCAAACTTATCTTATTTCTTGATTGGTTCGTCGAGATTTGATATATAAAGCCATGTCCTTTAGTGACAAAGGGACGGTTGTTGTTGAAGTCACTGAGTTAGTCGAAAGACTTTACATTTAAACATTTCCTCTGTAATATAATGTTTTATTGACTCTCGGCCTTGAGAGAAACTTCTCTGTAATGCTTTATGTTGGTTTAATATAAGACATGTGTTTCATCTACCTTCTACAGTTCTGAATTAGCCCAGCAGTATTTCACTGGCGCTAAGGGCCCGGCTCTGGTGGAATCACTTCGTTGTTTGTATTTTAATCCTTGTTTACTGTCGTGTGAAGCGTTTTTAATGTTTGTTTCGATTATAGAACTGGTTTATTGTCGTTAAATCAAATACAGAGTCATTTCTATTTCATCCTTTACAAGAAGCACGTTCGTTGTTCGATTACCTTGTTAATATCATTGTTGTTCTGTATCTGATTTGAGTTGTTGTTCAATTAGTTTATGATTTGTTACAATCGATTGTTGTGTGGTAAGTGACTGTCGACAAGATTGAAGCATAGAAATCTAGTTTGCTTGATTATTTTAGAATCGTAATTGTTGTTCATTTCATGTTGCTGTTCCATTTTTGTTCATTGTTTATTCATAGTCTTTGATTAGCAAACAGATGAGTTATAGTTACATGTTGTTGTTCCTTTCTAGATTGTGTTTCTTTTAAGTTGCTTTCATTGAATCTTCTTTCATTTCAATTGCTTTAAGATCTCCAACTATAGAGGATAGAGGCTATTTCTTCCAAGTCCCAAGGTTGGTCATCTTGCATCGATTTCTAAGGGAAAGAGTTACTGCTACTACATCCCTGATCGATGTTTTGCAAGGTTGATGTAGTTTAATCTTTCCATTCATGTCACTGTAATTAGGTTTCTTTACAAGCATTTGTTACTTTTTCATTTTTTATTCTATACTACATCTTCACAGTATTTCTCTTAGATCATTGCAGCGTCAGAAAAAGTACACTCTTGAAATAAAAATTCGCTCTCGGATTGATGATTAATGTAGGATAATTAGGTGTTCAAAAGATACCTTTTTATGACTCAACATTTTGGCGTCGTTTCCAGGGAGAGTGTTTGCCCTTTTAAAGGAGTAATGCACAGCTGATTTTCTTCTACTTGCGGAGAATTGGGTATTAAAGATGGAAGGTAAGAACTTGTGCATTGGGCAAGAAACAAACTTGCTCGCAACTTGCTTCACAGCAGAATTAGGTAAGCTTATTTCTTTAGGTAGGAATGAAGGTTTGTTTCTTTTAATGAATAAACCAACTAAGCGAAACAAAATTCCTCCTAAAACTGAAAAACCTAAGGGACCGGTGACCCTTGGGCACACAACTTTTATTGACGAAATCCTTAAAAGAACTGAATCTCAGCCATCAGTAGGATTTAAAAGAACTACTTCTAGACAGCCTGCTAGTTCCCTTCAGGCTACAGAGTCACCATCTGAAGCCTTTGCTGAGATACACAGTCAAACAGAGGGAATTGAGCAGGATTCCCAAGAAATTGAGAATCCTTGCATAAGTTTCTTTCAAGAAGGGAACTCTAGCAATCTCCGATAAGGAGAAGGGGAAACGAGAGAAACCAGAGACTCAAAATCTCCTATTGAAACTGCCAAAACAATAAGCAGCCTAGATAAGGGAAGTGTTGTTCAAATTATTCAGAACCAAGGTCCTGAATCGCCTCAAACAATAGGTCAACAGGAAATACTTATTATCCCAGACAAAGGGAGAACTGTCAAAGCTATTCCTGCCCTTGCTCGTCAACCTAGAAATTCCTTAGAAATCCCAGAAGGATATTGGCATATCTTCGATCAAATGGCTCAGAACCAAAATCAGAATCAGCAGGCACACTAGCAAACCTCTACGCTGCAATATCCTATAGTAGATACTGCAGTCAATGCACCCATGAAAGTTATCCCCCTTCAACATATTCCCACATTTCATGGCTTAACATCAGAGGACCCAGATGCGTTTTTTTTTTAATTTGATGTGTTGTGCAGAGGATACAATTACACCACCGATGCCCAAAAACTAAAACTATTCCCTTCTACATTAAAAGGGGCAGCCTTATGATGGTTTATGGGATTAGGTGGGGGTGTCATAACTGATTGGGATCATATGAAGGCTGCATTTTTAAAGAAGTATCAAGATTATTGCAGGTCTCGGGAATTAAAAGATGAAATATTCCAAATGACAGCAAAACCAAATGAGACCTTGGAAGAGTATGTGGAACGGTTCCAATAAAATATTTAGAGATCCCCTTATGCATCTTTACCCTTACCTGACAATGTTTTGAAAACCACATTAATTAGGGGAATGAAAGATCAATGGGTTGAAACATTGAATATTATGGGAAAAGGTGATATATATCAGGAAAGTTATCCTAACATCATTGATTTGTGTATCAGGTGTTCGAGGGGCAATACAAGGTTGAAATTAGCAGAACGTGATATAATTACAAGGGAAAATAAGACCTCTAATGAAGGTGTGACTCGTGCAGAGATTGGAAATCTCCTAGAAGACTTTAAGACAGACATACTTGGGACTCTAACAACACGGTTCGATATTATGCAAGCCAAACAGAAACAGGCAGAAGCAGAGAAAAACTTGGCAATATTCTGTCCCAGATGTAGAAATAAACACAGCCACAAAGAATGCCCATTGGATGTGATTAAAGTCTGCGCCATTTGCATGAAAGATCACCCTACAGAGGGATGCCCTTCGCTTCCTGGCCTAAAAGCAGTTTATAAGGAGGTATAAGAAGAATCAGAAGTGGTATGTCTGCTTAATCAGCGCCAACAATGGCAGCCACGACCATCAGGTATTCCAAATGATCCATTTTCTTTTCAGCCTCCTCAGTATAATGCTCAAAAATATAGTGGGATGTGGCAGAGTCAACCACCTTTCCCTAATTGGTCACAATAGCCATTTCCTCCCACATCTTGGCCAAATCAAACAAACCAAAATAATTGGCCTAGCTTTCCTTTCTACCCACCATTTTGGCCTACACAATGGTCCCCCTCTACTTCCTAGAGTCAGGCCTGGCAGTCAAACTGGAAAAAACCTACAAATCAGCCAGCCGAATCAATTCCTCTCTCTCAACCTACACTGCCAGCTCCTTATACAAACCCCTAGACCAACTTAAGACCACAACTCCTAGCCCAACCCAACCCAAACCCAAACAATAGGCCAGTTCAGTCTGTCCAAATAATGGAACCCCCAGAAGTAGAAACTGAATTGAGGGAGTGCAATGATCTTCAATTAAGGTCTGGGCGCATAGTGGAAACAGAGAGAAACGATGATGTCCACACTGAAGATCCGTTACCTGTAGAACAAACATTACAAAGTGAGAAGGAAGTTCAACAACAAAATCAACAACGAAGTCAACAACAAGTAACAACTTCCTCTTCACCATTCCCAGAACGATTAACTATACCTCGTCCATTAGAACAACCTAATTTTGATATTTTGGGAGAATTGAAAAATTTATGTATAAAAATCCCTCTCCTCCAAGCTATTCAAGACATTCCTATATATGCAAAAACCATTAAGGAATTATGCATAAAGAAGCCAAAGAGGAGAACAACAACCAATCCTACTGTCCAAATAGTCGGTACCTTATCTGACTTATTATCAGGAATGGAAACACCCATCAAATATGAAGACCCAGGAAATCCTATAGTGACAGTACAAATCAATGGGAAATCATTTCCAAATGCCTTAGTTGATTTGGGAGAAGCAATCAATATTTTAACAACTACCACCTGTCAAAAACTTGGCATTACATCACTAGAACCAACAACAACCTTGTTGGAATTTGTTAGTATGAATTCTTCGTCGAAGTGTACGAAAAAGAACCACTTTAGCTACGCATAACTAATAGCCCTAACAACAATAATGGCTGCAAAACATCTTCAGATCTGCAATTAGTAGTTAAAGTGCTGCAACAAACAGATCTATAAATGGAAAGATATTAAGCAGTGAAGTAAAGAGTTTACTCCATGCATCCAACAGACAAGACAAGAACACGATTTTTGAATGAATTTTTATATTACAGGGCACCTGGGAGGAAACAAGAAGGTGTATCCAGATCTCCTCAATGGGATAGGTTCTTTGTAGTCCTCAGCACTTCAGATCTAAGCTTTCTCTCTCTTGTAGATGTAGAAAACCCAATGTAGAAGGTAGAGCTCAATGGGAGCAACAATGGCATAAAATGAGACCGAGTGTATAGATCCAGAGTGATCTAGTATGCAACAAAAGGTGAAGAATGAAGGGAAAAACCCTCCTATTTATAACAAAATATTGGGTCATTCTAGATCTTGGTGCATGATTAAAATAATGTTAACCAAATCTAGATCCACCTCTATGGAATATTTTATTATTGTTTGTTGGAGGGAAAGGGACTTTGACTTGGGTCAAAATCCCTTGATTAGTGAAGAATAAATAAATAAATGATTTATTTATCCTTTTAAGGAAGTGGTTGAGATATAATCAAATAAATAATGATTTATTTAATTAATAGTGGCTGATTTGGTCATATTTAACAAGGAATATTATTTAAATAATTATTCCTAGAAAATAATAAGATAACTATGGGTGTATATCATTAATTTCTTTGTTTTTGGGTTAAACATGACTGGGAATAATAATTAAATTGTGGTTTAATTAATTATTCCTTTTGGGGTTTCCTTAATTAACATAGTGAAAGCAGTTTTACTTGGGGTAAAACTGGTCTTACATGGTGTACTTGGGTCCATCTAATAATAAAAGGTGAGATGACCAAAAAATGGTGTAACAGATTGCCCCCCAGCGTGCGAGTGTCAGGAGCAAATCGTATGACCGAAGTACGTTGTAAGAATACAATCACCAGACAACGAAAGGGGATGTCAGAGAGAGAAGTGTGAGGTAGATAGTGTGCTGAAGGACTAGACCCTAGGGAGACGAGACTCGCAGGTGCAACAAGTCTCTTTTTTATGAGAGGGTACCTGTGCTGAAGGCGGCGGGGGAGGCATACCTATGCCCGCCGTGACAAAGTACAAAAGAATAGTGTGTCCAGTAAACAAGGGACCGAACCATAGAGTACAGTTGGCATAAACAAAGGCCAGATAAAAATACAAGGAAGAGTCTCACATACATGCTGTGCCTGGGATAACAGCCAGGACTAGTACAATAATATCTGAGTACATGAGATAAATACAACCCAAATGCCCCCTGTAAATGGGGAAGGGCTCACAAAATCTGACTGATACATGCAAATCATAGAGGCGCTGCAGGTGGCTAGGGCCAACATCATCAAAATCTGGAGCGGCATCAAAGGCTGCAATGAAGAGGTCATCCGGGCATGTGGGGGGCTACCTGCAGGGCCACCCCCTCATGAGGGCCGAGACATCTCACACACGCCCGGGAATCATCAAGAGCTGCTGCTGGGTCACTGGACTGTCCAGTATACTCATCTCGATCATGCTGAAAGGAGCTGGAGAAGTAATCAAGTCAAAGGGAAGTGAGAGATCCCCCTGCCTGATCCGAGGCACCGAACAAGAGTGGAAGCTGGAACCAAGGTACACCGCCCTCTAGACCTTGCTTCTGGAATAAATGCGCTGATGTCGACAGAAGGAGGTCCGCCGCAGGTGAGGCAATAAGAGACCCTCAACTAAGGCACGAGAGAAGAACAATAGAGCGACAGACAGACTGACACCAATGATGATAGTGGAAAAGGGGAGGATGGAGTGGCGAATGGACGACTTCCCTTGTTAGAGCATAAAGGGCATGAATGACATGGCAGCGACTGACACAATATCGAAAGGGATAGGGGACAGTGGGACTGAAGGTCATGATATGCGACACAAGGGAGAAAACAAGCAAAGAAGGATGGAGGGCTATAGTGGGGTGCAAAAGGACGCAGGATAGACTCCATGAATGCAATGATGACTCGACTTGGATGCTCTAAACAAGGGCGACTGTAGAGTGCTGCCACACAGTAAAGGCCCCAATGGGGGTCATAGAAACATGAGTACAAAGTGGGCACTCATGACGAAAATCAACACGAACATGGACAAGTAAGGGGGCGATGTGGTGCCCCAAGTACAAGTGTCGTAAGTGAGGAATTTCGATTTTAAGGAGTGGTGAAGTGACCCTTCGTGGAAAAAATGTGTCCGGGTGAAGTATCAAATCACCAAAAACTAAGTAAAACCCATTTGAGAGCTGGGTGAGATCTATCCAGCGGTGCTGACGGTTCGTCGAACGGGGCTACGGTGTGGTCGCAGCGGTCGAAAGAAGAAACAGGGGTTCTCTTTTAATGAGGCGCTTATCCCTCCAAAATCATTCATTTGCTATTGTTGCTGTGGTGAATGTGGAGAGGAGAGAAGGCCCTAAATCTTGCGGCGAACGTAGCGGACAAACCGACCGTTGGAAGCGAGATCTGTCAGTTGGAGGTACGAGGCCTAACCTTGCTCTTGCATGTTGTTGGATGACATTTGCAGTTTAGGGCCCAAAAACCCCAGAAACAGCCCCTCCTTCATCTCTATGGTCGGGTCGCACTTTTTGGGGCAAAAAGTACGACCCAGGACGCAGGTTTGGGGGCAAAAAGTGCGACCTGGTCCAGAAAATGGCAGAAAACTGCGACCCGGGAGACGAGGAGGGCTTGGTGCTGTTTGATGGCTGGGAGTTGGGTTGTGGTGTGTGGTTATGGTTTTCCCGATCTGTACCCTGACAAAAAGAATGTGGTTGTGTAGGTATGGCAGAGTTGCGGGTCAACTGGAGAGAGAGGGATCTGGGAACACTTCGGACAGAGATCCAGGCGGATCAGGGCGTTCGTCGTGTATTGGCCAGATATAGGGGCATATGGTGCCCTCTCGGATGTGTGTAGGGGCAAGTGGTGCCCCCAGAATGTATGGGGGGGCATATGGTGCCCCCAGTTTTTGGATTTTGTTTGTAACATGCTATGGGCGTGTCGGATGTATATGTATGGGGGGGCGTATGGTGCCCCCAGCTTTTGGAACATGCTATGGGCATGTCGTAAGTATATGTATGGGGGGCGTATGGTGCCCCCAGTGATGTATGTAGGGGCAGGTGGTGCCCCCATTTTTTGAGTTTGTGTGACATGCTGTGGGCATGCCAAAATGTATTTATAAAAAGGGGAATCTAACCACATTTTAATGATGTAGTGTGCCATTTGTTCTGGTTATGGTTATGTAGTTTGAGAAAGGAAATGGAGTGTTACCAATCTCTTTTGGTACTGCATATAGGGATCAAATGGACTTTAAGTTTCCGAATTGGCATACCTGGTGTCACTATCCCAAAAGGAGGATTTGGAGATAATGAACCGATGCTCTCGTAGAAAAGCTATAGGTTGGTCAATAATAATGTCTAAGAGACTGGGTTGCTGATGTAAGATGAGGGAACGATAAGGGGTATCGTCCCGAGAGTGATCTGAAGTGATATGGGACTCTATAGGTTCTTCTAAATGTGGAAGAATACGGGGTCTAGAGTCAACACGACCAGATACACTAGGAGAGTGGTGGAGAATGGCTTCTCTTGGTCTCTCAAATGTGTGTGCCCCCTTACCCAAACATTGGGTTTCGATGTAATGACCACAAGGTGGATGTGGTGTGAACGCATGGGTTCGATGTAAGGGGGAATAGATGAAGTCAGGGGTGGGAATTTCTTCCATAATGTTGTCATCGTGATAGAAGATGGGGTGACTAGTGGAAGAAGAACTACCTGACGTGGTGAAGTGGCCTGAATCATCATCATGAGAAGAGAGGTTCACATGCGCATCGTCACAATGGGTGACCGAAGAGTAAGTAGATAACGGATCTACCGATGTTGAGCCCAAGATGACCGCTGAAGGAAGGTCAAGCTAAACAACAGGGGAGGATTCAGATGGAACGTTCCCCAATGGTCTCATGGATGATGACAGGTACAAAATGGTGACTGAGGGCTCCGTTGGCTTAACAGCGGGAGGCGTAATGTGAATGTCCTCTGGTCCGATCGAAGCGGCCTTGAACTGGCGGTACAAGTCCAAGGAGGAACGGTACTCGTCAAGGCGGGGACAGAGGTGGGTGTAATGGCCGTGAAAATCGTACAAGGCACAAGGGTGGTTTGTGCGCAAGTGTTTGAGTTTTGGGAGGGAGTCGGGGATAGTGACATGTACTTCTGGGAGATTAGAGTCGGGGAATGTCTCGTTGACCAGAAGCTTGAGGTGGGGCAATTCAGGACACATGTGAGTGGCATGACCGACGACATCACACAAAGCGCATCGAATGGCGGGATTTGGTGGTCGTGGGGGGGTAACGGATGTTGGGGGGGCCGGATCGTGATGGGTTGCCCCCCTTCGGGCTTTGCCTGTCTTCCCGGGAGCCGTCACAACAGGAGAAGGGTCCTGTGGAGGTGCTGGGGGCACAGTGGCTATGGAGGAAGTGAGGGGGACCGGTTGAACCGGTGTCAAAGCCATGTAAGGTTTGGGGTGACCAGGGGGGGTGGCGGCCGGGGGGTCAAGGTACCAAACCGGAATACCCAAGGTCAAGTTAGGGAGAGAGAGGGTGGCCATAACGGGGACAGAATATACTCCGGGAGGGGGAGCCAAGAAGGGGATCTGTCCAGCAGGGTAGTGACCAGGAGGTACGGCTCCAAGATGGTTAAGGCCAGGGGGGACCGAGCCTGGAGGATAAAGAGGTTCGGGGATACCAGCTGTAGGGGGAGGGCCGTAAGGAGGAGGTCCGGCTGGCGGAGATGAATGGCTAGGAGCGGGTTGCGGAGGGCGGGGGGGAGGGTGTGGACTAGCCGAGGCAGGCCGTTTATGGGCAGCCTGAGACGATTGCATCATGCAAATATTCGACAAGCTGGGATCCGTAATAGGAGGGGGGGAAGGTGAGGAAAAGTACCAAGCAGGGTGGAATCTTTATAAACGTCGGGGGAGACACTGGTCAAGGAATCGACGGTTTGCTTGTTGGTTACAGAAGAGGTGGTGGTCTTGGAGGAGGTCTGAGATGGCGGCTCATGATAAGATAGCTGGTCAATGGTGACTATCTTCCCATTATGTGGAAAAGACATCTTGCGGAAAACCGCGGATGGGACAAAGCAGACATGGCATAGGTGTAGCTTCGCCCCAATAGAATGTTGTAGTCTAGAGGGGCGTCAATGACTTCGACATCAACGCAAACAGCCTTACCTGCATGAGGAAAATGGGACACTACGAAACTGTGCCAATAGGTTTGGAGGCATGACCATCCCACGCTCGAAGGGTGATCGTGGAAGGGGCCAACTCAGGGGATCCGAGTTGTTTCCAAACCGAAGCGGACATCACACAGGTGGATGCCCCCTCATCAATTATACACTGGGATACAGTGGCGTTCCGGATTTTGACCGGGATTTGGAAAGCAACGGAAGGAGGAAGAGGAGGGTGGTCCGATTGAGTGGCGTCGAAAACAATCATTTGGTCATCAGCAGGATCAACAGCGCCCACGGCAGATAGTAGAGCCTTCCGTTGGGAAGGGCACGACCGGAGGAGTTCCAGTGTGGAAATGGCAGCAGGGGATTGTGCCAAATCATCTACTATACTGTACGATTGGGCGGCTCGACCAGAAGCAGCATTTCGGCGTAATGGACCCTTTGGAATCTTTGGGTGAACCTCAACTTTGGGTTGAGGGATGTGTAAGGGGCCACCGGATGTCGAAAGAGGCTCTGTAGAACCTGAAGATGGGGGCTCGGGAGCAGACTGAGCAGGGGGCTTGGTGTACTGGCGAGACCGAGTTTGAAGGTGAAGGTCGACAGAAGGGGACGGATCGGAGTGCATCATGAGGATCTGGTAGTCAGAGGAACCAGAAATGGACGAGGGTGTGGCGGCATGGCTGTCAGGGGGGTGGGTAGCCACGAACCCCTGTTGAGGGAAAGGATCAGTGAACACAGCTGGCTGGGTAGTGGCCACATTAGGAGGAGCGTGAGGGGAGGTGTGCTGTCCGCGCAATGTGGCTTGAGACTCCCACATCTGTCGCATCTGGGGTAAGAGAGGGCAATCGTGAGTGTAGTGACCGTAAACACCGCAACACGAACAGGGCTTGTTTGTGCGAAGCAGCCTGTCCGGCCTGGGTGGAATGCCCTGAGGCTGGTTGCTAGTGTTAGGGTCCGGACCAGAATTGGGACCTCGGTTACCGGGGGCAGATGGGTTCTAGTTGCCTCTCCGCCTTCTTTGAGAAGAAGGGGGATTAAACGCACCCTGCTGCGCAAATACTTGCCCTGGAGGGGGTTGTAAGGGCTGTTGCAGGTGGTGAGGAGGCAAGGGAGGCGGAAGCGCATATGCTGGAGGAGCTGGCGCACCAGGCTGCGGATAAAAGTAAGGGTTGGGTTGGGCAGCATTGAGGTAAGCAGGAGGTTGGGGAAAAGGAGGAGGCATGCCGTATCCTGGATACATGTTGCCGGGAGGGGGCAGAGTGCTAGAGGTGCTGGCCCCTCCCTGAGGAAGGCCATGGCTCATAGGAGGGTGAGCAGAGGGGTGGGAAAGAGATCCGACAATACCGTCGGCGGAATGAGATGCCCCCGGGGCGTTAGCGCCACCGGGCCTGGGGATGTCAGGAAGAACGGTATAAACATAACCAGATTGAGCGTAGATCAGGTCATATTTTAAAGCTATTTGGAGGGCGGCTTCTTCAGATTGAGGAAAGTGAGAGGCGACATCTTTGTCGATGGGAGACGGGAGAGTGCGTAGGAACCAGTCCATGTAAACCCGATCTTCAAAGGGAGGGGCTCGACATAAGCTCCGTCTTCGTCGCCATTCCTGAACATGGGCAGAAAGGCGTGTGGAAGAGGATTGCTTAAATGAAGTCAAGAGCTCCGTACGAGTGTCGTATCGGAGAGGGAGCTGGAAGTACGACAAGAAGGCTTGGGCAAGAGTCTCGAACGTGGTATGGGAGGAAGTGGCCTGCTCGACATACCATTTAGAAGCTTCGCCGGTAAGCGTGCGTTGGAACAACCGAAGACGGATGGAGTCATCGGTAATGGAGTTGGAGGAACACCACATGTGGAAAGACCGGACGTGATTGGTTGGGTCGTCGCCATTAAGGCCCTCGAACTTAGGGATATCGGAGGGTAACTTGGTAGGCATAGTGGGCCAGGTAGTATTATGGTGAATGGGGTCGTTAATCAACTGATGGAAATCGGGGAGGCTGAGGCCTGCAATGTACGGCAGCACAGGGGTGGCCGGAGTAGTGGTTGTGACGGTTCCGCTAGAAGTAGGGTCGGAATTGGGGCCGGGAGAACCGCTAGCATTAGGCCCTGATCCGGACATGGTGAAGGTAAAAGGAGTCGGAGGGGGAGAACCGGAAGGAGAAGGGGGATCCGATGAATCAGGAGAGGAGTCGGAGTGCGGACTCGAAGGTGGACTGGCTCGACGATGACGGTGCGGAGCAGGTCGATCAACCGGAAACTGAGGATGAAGGCCAAGAAGTCTCCGGGAAAGGCGCCTTGGGGGCGCAATGATGACAGGAAGAAGGCAACCGACAAGGGCAGAAAGGGACAGAATCAAGAAGGTCAAGGGCAGATAAGGTGCAGTGACAATTGATTTTAGAGTCTTTGCCAGGCGGTGTAAACCATGCGCTTCTTCACTTAGGGTCAGTGTGTGGTGTGCGTTAATTTTAATTTTTAAACCCTTTCCGTTGTTGAGAGCAAAAAGTGTGCAACGTAGCTGAAAATAAACCTACAGAGAACAGAATGCTGAAATAACAGAAAAATAACAGCTACATATGCATCTATCAAACCCAAGAAAGTGGGTCTCTCAAAACTATGCTGAAAAGAAAGGGAAAAACTATGGAAACACACACAAACGAAGCTCAACAGATCGAGGGTCAAAGGGGACAGGGATCTGGAGGATAAAGCTGCAGATAAGGGGTGCAGATCACAGCCAAGAGACAGGGGCAAGGTGGCTGGAAAAAAGGGAAATCAGCAAAAAGCCGGGAGGGGCAAGGCAGAGGCCTTTAGGGGAGGTCCAAAAAAAACGACAAGAGGTGATTTGAAAGGAAAAGAGGCTGATTTCGATGGATCTGGAAGTGAGGTCACAGATCTGGAAAAAGAAAGGGCTGAAGCTCTGAAACCGACGGCTGAAACAGCTGAAACTCTTCCACAAAAAGTGGAGGGTACTAAAGCCCTAAGGGGCAGGGTTCCCACTTAGATGAGTAAAAACAGATCAGATCTTGGTCAAGGCGGGCTGAGACAGAGGCTGGAAAACCCTGGCAGAGGCTGCAGCAGAACCCAGAAAAATTACAGAAAAAATGCTGGAAAAAAGGCAGGTCGCAGGTTCTGACCTGATTTGAGTTGAGGTCGCAGGAAACAGGCCACAAGGTGCGTCCAGGTCGCAGGTTTTGGGCCAAAAGGTGCGATTTCCATTCCTACCAAGCTTCGCGCATTTTCTGAAAATTGCCGTCTCTGTGTGCGGTCGGGTGTCGCTACCCGCGCAATAGGGCTTAAACACACTGGTTAGAAATTTTAAGTTTTTAGGGTTTTATGTGAGAAAATGACATGAAAAGAGAAAAACTAAGCAGCTGAAAAGAAGCCCTAGGGCCTGAAGTAGCTGGATATGCAGGAATATGAAAAACGACAGCGGTCGTAATTTAAAACCCGTGTGGAGTCGCCATTTGTTAGTATGAAATCTTCGTCGAAGTGTACGAAAAAGAACCACTTTAGCTACGCATAACTAATAGCCCTAACAACAATAATGGCTGCAAAACATCTTCAGATCTGCAATTAGTAGTTAAAGTGCCGCAACAAACAGATCTATAAATGGAAAGACATTAAGCAGTAAAGTAAAGAGTTTGCTCCATGCATCCAACAGACAAGACAAGAACACGATTTTTGAATGAATTTTTATATTACAGGGCACCCGGGAGGAAACAAGAAGGTGTATCCAGATCTCCTCAATGGGATGGGTTCTTTGTAGTCCTCAGCACTTCAGATCTAAGCTTTCTCTCTCTTGTAGATGTAGAAAACCCAATGTAGAAGGTAAAGCTCAATGGGAGCAACAATGGCAGAAAATGAGACCGAGTGTATAGATCCAGAGGGATCTAGTATGCAACAAAAGGTGAAGAATGATGGGGAAAACCCTCCTATTTATAACAAAATATTGGGTCCTTCTAGATCTTGGTGCATGATTAAAATAATGTTAACCAAATCTAGATCCACCTCTATGGAATATTTTATTATTATTTGTTGGAGGGAAAGGGACTTTGACTTGGGTCAAAATTCCTTGATTAGTGAAGAATAAATAAATAAATGATTTATTTATCCTTTTAAGGAAGTGGTTGAGATATAATCAAATAAATAATGATTTATTTAATTAATAGTGGTTTATTTGGTCATATTTAACAAGGAATATTATTTAAATAATTATTCCTAGAAAATAATAAGATAACTATGGGTGTATCTCATTAATTTCTTTGTTTTTGGGTTAAACATGACTGGGAATAATAATTAAATTGTGGTTTAATTAATTATTCCTTTTGGGGGTTCCTTAATTAACATAGTGAAAGCAGTTTTACTTGGGGTAAAACTGGTCTTACATGGTGTACTTGGGTCCATCTAATAATAAAAGGTGAGATGACCAAAAAATGGTGTAACAAGACTAGATGACCTACAAGAACAAACCAGAGGGTACACTACAAGATGTAATGGTATCTGTAGATTCCTTGGAATACCCTGTTGACTTCCTGGTTATCAATCCAAAGAACCGGCTAGATGGACAACTGTTAATCTTAGGTAGACCTTGGTTGGCAACATGACAATAAAAAGGGGAAACTATGTCAAGAATTTATCCCTTTCTATATCCCTGGGCCTCATGCTTTAGGGGGAATCTGTTACAAAGCAATTTATCACCGTCCCTGCAATTCCCCATCCCGCACATTAGAGGGCTTATTCCGTGACCTGTGAGTAGTGACATAACCTGAAAACACTTTCATGGCATTCCCCTAGACATGGACTTTCATTTCCCTGAAGACATCTCCTTGTGAAAACCCTAAAAATAGCCTTTTCATCCTTGGCGCGACTAGCCTATGTTATACCCGCGCCAATGGGGGAAATTCTTCAAAGAGGGTGCGCCAATTGTCGCTCTGTCTCAGAGTCACACTCGCACGAAGCTTAATAAATGGTTTTTTTTTAAATAAATGGTGGAAGATTGACTTTAACCAACTCTTGAACTGGTCTCTAAATTGAGTTGGGGCATTTGGCTCTGGATTTCCATGTAGAGGAAGTAGTTTGCCACCTCTCATGGAAGCTTCCTTGAGGATAGGGCCAATCCCATGATTGTAGGGATCCAAACTCCCCTTCCACCATCTATATAAGCTTGCAATTTCCCTTTGCAAGCTAATCTCCAAGAGCCTTCATAGCCTAAATAATGTTGCAAGAGCTTTGATAGTCCTCATAGTGCCAAATCCATAGCAAGGAGATTGACGATCAAAGAGAGAGGCTTGTCCCTATTCTCGACAAGATTTACCGAGACGTATTCCACTGATGACCCGCCAAAGGAGGATTTCAACATCAGAGCCAGGTTGTATCATCCTTTGTTTCATTAATATAAGCAACTACGATTATAGTTCCACTCGTATTGTTCATTCTTGTTTATGAGTTGTGTCCTCTCTGACTGACACATAATTGAAATTATATGGTTTTATGCCCGTATGTTCGTCGTGTTTCTTGTACGTGCAGGTGTTCGATCGCGTCAAGTGGTGGAATTGTGACCTGTCAGAGCAAGGGATCGAGAGCACTATCCTCTCCGCAACGACAACAGTGTTGGACCTGAGGTAGGCCTTCTATCGCGCTTTGATTTTTGCAATTAGGAGCTTGCGTTGTAGCGTGTTTGATTGTTGCTAGACCCGATTTGGGCTAGTAGGGATCGCCTCTATCCGCAGAGGGGATTTACCTCCACAACAAACATCTTAAAGAGGAAATATGCCTAGCACCAGTCTTAGCTATGCCAGATTTAACAAAAAACTTTATTGTGGAATGTGGTGCCTCAGGAAATGGAATTGGTGTTGTTTTAATGCAAGAAAGAAGACCCATTTCTTTTAAAAGTCGTCCAATCAAAGGAAAGTATTTACAGAAAGCTATTTATGAGAAGGAAATGTTAGCAATACTACATGCACTAAATAAATGGAAACCTTACCTAATTGGAAGACACTTCAAGGTAAAAACTAATCATGTTAGTCTTAAACACTTTTTCGAACAAAGATTATCTTCAGAAGAGAAAAATAAATGGGTCACAAAGATGTTGGGTTATGACTTTGAAATAATATTAAAAAAAGGGAAGCTAAATGTTGTTGCAGATGCACTCTTAAGAAATAATGAAGAGGTGGAAGCATTGCTTTGTGCCATTTCTATTATCCAACCCAGTACATCTGCTACATTTAGTTGGAAAAATGATTTTTTATGGTACAAATGTCGCTTATATATTTTTAAGAGTTCCCAACTAAAACAAAATATTCTTTCAGAATTGCACACTTCTCCTTTAGGAGGACACTCAAGATTTTTAAAAACTTACAACAGGGTGAACAAACAATTTTTTTTGGGAAGGCCTTAAATTTGATATTCAAAAGTTTGTAGCGGAATGTTTAGTTTGGCAGCAAAATAAAGTTGAGACAATTAAGACCTTGGGTCTTCTACAACCTTTATCCATTCCAAGTCAATGTTGGGAGGAAATTTCAATGGATTTAATTACATGTTTACCCAAGTCCGAAGGAAAGAGTGTCATGATGGTGGTAGTTGATAAACTTACCAAGTATGCACACTTTTGTGCATTATCTCATCCATTTAAAGCAAGTAAAGTTGCTACTACATTTATGGAAACAATTCAAAAGATACATGGAAACCCAAAGATTATTGTGAGTGATAGAGATCCCATTTTTTTTGGAAATGTTTGGACGAAGTTATTTTATTGTTTGGGCACTCAAATAGCTCATAGCTCATCTTATCATCCTCAATCCGATCGTAAAACTGAGATAGTGAATAAATTTTTGGAAGGATATCTTCGTTGTTTTTTATATGATAAACAAACAAAATGGGTCAAGTGGTTAACTCTCGCTGAATGGTGGTTTAACACTTCATTCCATACTGTAGCAAAAATGACCCCATTTATGGCACTTTATGGATATCATCCACATTCCATCACATCATATTTAAGAGAAAATTCCAAGATTCAAGTAGTGGAAGATCACATCAAGCATCAACAATAATTTATCCAACTCTTAAAGGATAACCTAAATTTGGCACAAAATCAAATGGAACAACAGGCAGATCAACATCACAGCAAGAGAATTTTTTATGTAGGAGACTGGGTATTTCTACGGCTACAACCATACAAAAAAATTTCCTCAAGCAAGCTAAGAAGGATAATAAATTATCACCAAAGTAATATGGTCCTTACAAGGTGTTGCATAAGATTGGTACTATGGCATACAAATTGGAGCTTACTGCTTCTTCGTGAGTGCATCTAGTTTTCCATGTTTCATGCTTAAATAAGGTTATAGGTGAAAATCTTCCAGTTCAAAAAATATTTCCAAAAATTGATGAGGAAGGAAAAATTATACTGGAACCTGACGCGGTCATGGAAACAAGAACTCTACAACTACGAAATCGATCAATTTCAAAGTATCTCATCAATTGGAAGAACTTACCCACTGGAGATTCTACATGGGAGGATGACAATTTTATACAGAAGTACCCAGAGTTACTCAAGCGTTGAAAACAACACTTTTTTGAAGGAGAGGGGCATGTTAGGTCCCTATATTACTATTTTAGTCCCTTGTTGTTATTAGTGTAGCCCCCTTATTGTTATTAGTGTAGCCCCCTTATCGTTATTGTTGTACCCCTGTAACCCCAATATTGTTATTGTTGCACCCTTACATTATTATTATTAGGTCGGCTAGGATTATATTGTGGCCCCATGGACTCCTATATATATAAGGAGGTTTTGGTAATTTGTAGCATCCAATAATTGTTCATTTATGTAATGTATTGGAGGATTCCCCCTCGAAGTGGTTGATTTCTAAGGCGTTGATCTCTCTTTTCTTCTATTTTTTGTAATAGTCCAAATGGGGAAAAATAGGCACAGTAGGGAATATCTTAAGATATTCCACTATGGAATCACAGAAATATGGAATCACACCAATAGATCTAAACCAGAGATAGACTGGTAGTGCATTTACTGGTTATATCACCTCTAAGGAGAGGGTGAAAACCAGAGGCTTCTTGGCTCGTTCCAGACTCTATCTATAGAAGACTGGTGAAACACAACAAGTGTGGGAATAACACACTCCTCTTATATTTTTATGCCCTTAGAAACCTTAGATATACAGATATAAATAATGCATCCAAAAGAGAAGCAAAAACCAAACAAGGAAGAAGCGGGAAATTCCACTCTCAGGAAAATCTGCAATGGGCTCAAGGAGGACGTTGTATAAGAAATACAATGTAAAAATAATGCAAAACAAGGCTGGGTTCCCTTATTTTAGGCTTTTTGGGACCTCCATTCATATTTTCATAAAAAATAAATAAGTTTAGAGACCTTAAACAGATCTCCCACAATCAACACTAGCTGAAAATCAGCTAAAGGAGAGGGCTTAGTTAATAGAGAAACCCTCCTTCAGGAATTGCGTAGTTTCTGCTGGAAGTCACTGGAAATCAGAAATTAAACTCATATTACAGTATGAAAGAAAGAAATAAGATCCATAATGAAGTTCCCTTTTAGAAGCATTATATTTACATGAAACAGAAGCACGAATCCTTCAGAAATTATAGCAGTAATACATGGAAAAGCTGCAGAAAGATTTGATAGCGTTCTATATGAGGAGATTCAGATGATGTAGGTTAAAAATTAGATCTAAAACTGATATATGAATAAAACATCAGATCCATACCAGATCTGGAAAATACTCATCCTTCTTAACAAGATTCCCTTGGGGTTTTATCAAAATATTGCATAATAAAGTGTAGATCTAGATTTTAATACACTGAACTGTAGGAAAATTCAAATATTTCTGAAGATGGATTTAATTAAACTATATATCAGATCTGAATATGAATATATCAGAAAACTACTTTACAAATCTTCAAGTGAGAGGCAATCCTTAATCACCAGGAAGCAAGTATAATGAGAAATCTAAGTAGCAGTGAAACATGTACATGGAAATAACGCAGCTCCCTAAGGAGACAACACAGTAGCTTAACTGAAAGGTTACAGAAGATAAAAATTATAGATTTGAAGTCAAAATGAGAGTGAGATCCTCTTCCAGGTGGTCACAAGACACCCTCCCTGAGAGAAATATCCTCTAAACAACTAGATCTTGCAGATCTAGTTCCCCCACTTGCTGCAAATCACAAGCATTTGCAAAACCCTCAACAGGACTAGCGCTGCTATAGAGATGAAGCTTGTCCATAATGCCGGATAGTGGAGAGATGCATCACAATCTCCTCCAAAGAGCTACTCCATGGAAGGAGAGAGGATTTATAAATAGGAAATCCTCTTCCCTTAGGCTAAATAGCCAAGAGACTAGAGTTGCTGCAACAACTTCTAAAATTCTTCAACCTTTGCTTGTTGCCTCTCCTTCTTTTTATGACATGAGGGCTTGCAAAAACCCTAAAACATCTTCTTCAACTTATCCTCTTTCACACTAGAGATCCTCTTCTAGAAGTACATTGTGCTTGATGGATAAGCTTCCCTCCAAACTGCGCTGTAGGTGGGGCCAAGGTTGACCCATTCAAATGAATTTCCCCTTTTCACACTTAGGGGTGTTCAAGATAATAGCCCATATTTGTCCCTTTTCACATTGGGCATGTATTTATTCTCAACTTAGGACTTTAATAAACCTCCTTCACATACTTTTATTCATGAATAAAGCAAACTGAAAATAAAATGAAATATTCCCATGAGCTGCGAAAATTGGGAATATTACAGTCTCCCCCGGAAAAATGTTTTTTGCCCTCAAGAAAATCTTATTGTAGATGCAAGCCACCTATTCCCTCCAAATGGCATCCACATAAGGAAGGCTTCCTCCATTTGCTTCAAGATATTATGTATGTTTGGTTCCAAAGTTGTCTTCTACCCATGCATGAGATGACTTCCAACTGTGAGGTTAGATGTCCTCTTCTTACCATGAAGCAGAAGATGACAAATACACGATGTCCAACACCATCACAAACACATGAGAGACATAAATTAAGGTAGCTCTTATCATAAAGGAAAAGCTTCATCATGCAGAACATTCCTCCATCCCATGTTTGTGAACTTGAATAAGCATTGCTATGCCTCCATTCTTAGCCCTGTTGGTCTTGTTGGATCCGAACTCCATCATTTCAGCATTATGCAAAGAAGAAGGAAAGGAGTAATATAGGTAAAAAAAATATGTCAAACCATATTCTCCCAAAATAAACCACCAGAGCAAGGCCGTTTGCTGCCATCCTCCATCTCCTCCATGTAAGATGGACAAGCCATGCTTCCCAAAAGATGATGTGCATGCCTTTCTTTGCTACAAGTTATCTTCGATACATAAGGCATGAACCAAAAATTTATGAGTCATGGGGTGGTCACCATACTCATTCAAAAGCATCAAAGAAAAAAGGGATCTTGCTTCCCTCTTTCCTCCTCATGTGCATCATGAAACCAAGCCATGCTAATGGACATATGATATATCACATCAGCCCAATACAAAGTACCATCATCAATGCACATCTTGAGATGATCATGCCAAGTTTCTCACCATGAAAAACACATAGATATAGGAGATGTCATGTGGTGGCCATACCTTCTCAAGTGAAACAAAATTGTACATGCCTTCTCTTGCTGCAACATAACATTGAAATCCAAGGCATGATTCAGAAAATAATGAGCTATTAGGTAGCAACCACACTCACCCAAAAGAATCCATAACAATAAGGACTTTGCAGCCTTCTTGCCTCATCAACATGTGGATCTTGGAGCAACAACACAATGATGAACATGTAAAATGCCTCATCAACATAGTACAAGCAAGCTCCTCATACCACATCATGTGGGAGTCATTCCTCCTCCCAAGCCAAAGTTCAAGCATGAAATATACCTGCAACAGAAATGCATGTGGACATATGAGACATACTTCAAGCATAGGTGAATACATGGACATAAGATTTAACTTGTGATGTCCAACTCTCCCTCTAACAATCACATCATCCATGCTTCCTCTTCATATGATCTACTAATGATGTACTAGGCATGAGATAAGAGAATGAGAATCCTTGGGTAGAGATCATGCTTACCCCAAGGAAACCAGCGCTGCCAAGCTTGTTGGTCCATATATGTCTGCAAGTGATCATGTGACCCCTTTCTCACCATCCTCATCCACTCACTCAAATATGGAAGTTGAGTGATGTGCTGCAAAATCATGGCATTCTCCATTTGCAGAATACCATCTCCTTGAACCCATTGAAGAAATTTTCATCTCATGGAATACTGAAATGCATCTTTGTTGTGATATCTTAGTGAGACCTTCTCATGTATGGTCTTCCAAAACTAGTGAAGCTTTGGATCTGCAACAATACCTCCAACATGCTCCAAGAATGATGAAACCTTTTTGTCACAGCCACTATGTGACAACGCTGTGATATACTTTTTCTTCAAATCAGCACTTTGATCTAACCCTTGGCTATGCATAGATATTGAGATAATGTGTGCTGAAATCTTATGCATACCTTGGATCAACTGATATGTGGGAACCTCTTGACAGAACACAAGAGTTCCTCCATCTGGATAAATGATGCCTCCACTGCTAGTAAGAATGATGGCCTCCTTTCTTCAAGTATGCCAGCGTTAGAATCTTTCTTCTCCTCCTCATGCATCTCCTGATTCATGCATGGGACCCCATATGATAAGGACTCAAGAATACCTTGCAAAGATGCAAGTGCCTCTTCTCTAGATGCAAAATCCTTAGCAAAAGATAGTGAAAATGGAGATGTCTTGCCCAAAGTGACAAGATTGACATTCTCCTTTGTTTCCTTGGGAGATGTCTCTTTGTAGCTCATCTTCTTCCTCTCTTCTGCAAACCCCTTGAGATTTTCTTCAATACTCTTCAATGTTTGAAAAATAAGCAATGAGATCTCTTCTTCAGTCATTCTCCCTACCTTGTGATCACAGGAAGTGTATAGTTCTTCCTCTTCATCTTGAAACCCTTTAGGAGTTTCTTTGCATCTATTTTCTTCATTGCTACACCTCTCACCTTCTTCAAAGAAAGTGGGAATAGTGGATCCATGAGGAGATCTAGGATTCTACGATCTTCTATTCTTCTGGTAGGAAGTGCTAGGGCTTCCTTCTTCTTCTTGAAATCTCATGCAGCTCTTACTACAACTTGCTTCTTCTCGAAACCCTCTAGGAGTCTCGGTGCTTCTTCTTTATTTCTTCTGATTTATCTCTTGGGAGAGGCCCTTATAAGATCTAAATAATTATGAGAATGATCTCATCTTCTCCATCAAACTGATCTCTTCTTCTTCTCTTTGATTCACTGGTAGCTTGATCTCACAGGCTGTGCCAGAGATCATGCTCTTATACCACTATAATATTCCAAATGGGGAAAAATAGGCACAGTAGGGAATATCTTAAGATATTACACTATGGAATCACAGAAATATGGAATCACACCAATAGATCAAAACCATAGATAGACTGGTAGGTAATTTACTGGTTATTGTAGAGATATAAAAAGGGTCTCTTTCACCTCTAATTACCTCACATTAATATGTCAATCCGGGAACGTTTTGTTATTACAAAGAGTGACTCAATCCGAGGCTATCATTTGTCAGAGTAATGCTAGTAGTACAGTGCTTAAGAAATACAAGGGTAAATGGATGCTTGTCTGTAGCTAAATTACTTCAAAGAATGAATCACACACTCAGAAAACTCAACAGCTTATCAGTCAAGGGTTCGGCAGTGATAACCCATCCCTTCGGAAACTGCTGGAAAGGAAACTAGAGCATAGACCACGAGCCTGGGAGCTAGACAGTGACTGCCAATGCTCACTATAGCCTTAGATAATCTCTCACGCCAAAACAAAAAATGCGATTAAATGGAACAGCAAATAAAGAATTGAACAACAATTCTGGAATAGAACAGCAAATCTAAAATGGAACAGCAATTGAATAACTAAGTCCCGCGACTTGTAACCAAGCTTAATCTATTAATTCAAATGCACTCTTCGCAATCAAATAACATTATTTCACTCTTAAGGCAAATCACGCAAAACACACTAATGGAATAGCAATAACTATTAATGAATTATGGAACAGCACTAATAAATCAGAAACGCACACAACACGCTGGAATAATAATCTGATCAACATTAATCAACAGGAATATGACTGTGCTTCCATATAGATCTGAATCCAACGATTATGAAGAACACTACCTCAAACGAATGTATGACACGAATGTTCAATATAACAGCTCTGTAACAGAACAGTAAGAACATGCAATTAACTCTTGAAGGGATTAATAACTTGATGCGGAGTCAACACACGATTCTAGCTGTAAAAACCTCAATGATTCAATCTTTAACAGAGCATGTAATATCAACTTAAACGCATAACAGATTACCAAATAACAACGATGAACAAACCACACAGAAATCAAATCGTAGTGGTACAAAAGCAAGTGTCCTTCGGGGCCGGGCCCTTAGCCTCCAAGGATACACCGCTTTAAGTTAATCCAGACGCAGAGATGAAATAATCACCAAGCTTTTATTAATGCATCGATCAAGAATACAATGAACCAGTTCTCAACGAGACTTAATAATCAGAGCTGATGTTTCACAGAAAATTACATAAAAGCGTATCCTTCCTATATTAAGCTAATAGTGTTGTCCCTTTATATAAAGGCGACGGCGGAGATGTCCAAGTAACAAGATAAATAAAGCAGCGATCCCTCAGGATCGAAGATCCTGAGGGATTCGCCAAACTGTTAATTCTTCATCCTTTCCTTTCTTTTGCGCCGAGCTGGTGTCTTCTCCTTCTTTTCCGAGCCGACTTGCTTTAATCTGTTTAGCCTTGTTTTCATTCGGTTCACCTTTAGAGGGACAGTAGTTATCTCGACTTTGTCTCTTCCTTTGGAGCGGAAATTCCTCGTTTTCTCCTTTTCCTGTACAGAAAATAACCATTATCAGTGGTTAAGTCTTGCATATCAATTCTCACATGTTTTGTTATAGTTCCTTATTACTTTCCAAATTCATGATGCAAAAAGGTTTACAAATTCTACTAAAAATCCACTGAAATAATCATCAAAAGCATACCTTTTTAGTACTCCACACACCCCCCTGCTTACCTTGTTTCATGTCCTCATGAAAAAATTGTAGTTGACATGCAAGGCAGTGAGAGAATATGCTGGAGAAGGAGTCTCATGCGGAGGCCTACATCCATGATGAGTGATTAGATAGTCGAAGAACTGACCTGTTTTCCCCTCAGGCATCTCATACAGGGCCTGGTATCCAGGTGTAGGGTGCCAAATAATTGGAGTGCGAAATCTATATCCTAGCCAGGATGACCCTGCTTTCAGAATGCTCTCGCCATAGAGGTTCAAACGGTTGGCAGCTAATTCAAAATTCTCATACTTAAATGGTTCCCTGAGCTGGATGTTTGGATCAGAGATTCGGTACCGAAATTTGGCTGCATTAATGGCCAGGTCTTTGATGGAAAGAAAATATTTTAAACTCTCTCGAATGAGTGCCTTATGCATGGGTCCTAACATTTCATTGACACCCGGAGTCTTTATGAGGTCTCTATGAGCTTTCCACAACTGCACTGGGTTCCTAGGCTCAGCCCTTACCCGTAAATCTAGACCATTTTCCTGACTCTGGAAAGTATCATAGGCTTTGAGCCACTTAATATGATTAACCCCGAATGAAATGAATGCTTGTAATTGGATGTCTCCAACGAAAGGGCCAGGGTTCAACTCAGTCTCCTGATCTAGCACAAGGTCATGCAAATAAAGTTCACACAGCAATCTCTGGACCTTCACTCCATAATGTTTACAGCAATCTATAAAGTCATTGACAGTGTTGATTTGTATAGGGGCGCCTGCTTTAACAACTTTTATTTTTAATTGTAAATACCGTTCTAATAAAAACAGAGCATAGTTTTTAGCAGGGGCCCTACATGCTAAAACATCATTGTATAAAGAACACAAGGTATTCATCTACTTGATAACAGTATCTAGTCTACGGGTTACCTGTGCAACTTCCTCTTGTTCTTTTTTCCACCCTTCAAAGGCTTGACTTTTGGATTGATTGACGTCCCTTAGTTGCTGCTGTAACTCTTCATATTTTTCTCGGGGAACCGTTTTCTCTCTAAGTTGTTCGTCTTCTTGCTGGGCTTGCTTCACCATCTTATGCAAGGTTTTTGTCTTCGGATCTTTCTTCCATAGGTCAGTAGAGGCCGGGAGTTTTACCTGAACTTTCTTATTATGCTGTTTGGATTTCAGAACCCTTATTACCCCTGAGGGTGGTGCCTCTGTCTGGATTTTCTTGTCGTTGGTCCCCATATCATCCCTTTCTATTTTAACGCGAATATCAGCCTGTTGCTGTTCCTCAGCATCGTCTGGAACGGCGGCTGGATTTTCAGTAGGGTTTTGAACAGTAGGGCGATTGTTGGCCTTCTTTTTCTTCCCTCCGGTCTTTCTTACCCTCTGGTTTGTTTTCAGAACTCTAATTTGCTGTCTGAGCTGGGTTATTTTATTCAATAATTTCTGTCGTTCCATTCGCAATTTCTTAATTTCCACCGTTTCATTAGAAGGAACAGCAGGCTGTCTGCTGCGATTTGGACCATGACTGATTTCTAGATCTTTCTCTTGGGGCGCTTCCTCGCTGTTCTGCTCTGGCTGTTCTGGGGTAGGAATCTTGACTGGTTTTGTCCCTTCCTGGGCAACTGCTTTTTCTGCTCCTACTCCCTCTGGAATTTCCTCTGGTGTCTTGGGAACAGATTGTTCCCGTTCAGTATCTCTCATCTCTTCTTCATCACGAATAGGCAGATTCCCTTTTTCTGCCTCTACTGCATGTGATTTTTCAGATGCGTTTTCTTCTTGAGGTTTGTCGTGGAGGTCTGTTGAATTAGTTGAGCAGGAAATTGTGTATGGAATGGAGCATTGTGATGATGTGGTTGGTTGGGTTGAGTGGATAAATTTGATATGCAAGCAGGATAATGTGCAAGAGCTGGTGGAGAATATGGAGAATGTGCTTGTGCTACAAAATGAGGGAGAGTAGTCATGCAATCATAAGGTGAACCATGCCAAACTTGTAGATAAGATTGGTGGTTATATTGAAATTGACATGGCTGCCCTAGAACATGAGTATTCCATAATGGATTATGCAAGTAAGAGAATGGAGAAGAAGTTTTGGGGTTTGTCGTGGAGGTCTGCTGAATTAGAAGGTTGGCCATACTTACCCATATTGGCCAGGACTGTGGCCAATTCGTCTTCTCCCATTGGGTCTTGTAATGGGCTACCTCCCTGCTGTCCCATTTCCTCCTCCTGTTCAATTTTTGCTTCTATTTCTGTTTCCGAATGCTCGGCTGCTTCTTCTTCGGATTGCTCATCCTCAATTACCACTGGTCGGCTGGTGCTTTCCTGGAGCTTTTCCAGCCTTCCTCGCATCCGAGCTAACCGGACTGATTTTCTGGGCTTCTCTATCCTTCCTCGCATCCTAGGTAACTGGGCTGATTTTCTAGGCTTTTCTAGTCTTCCTCTCATCCGAGCTAACCGGGCTGATTTTCTGGGCTCCTCTGGTTGCTCGGGTACATTACTGGCATACTTATGTTTTGCCGATTCCTGGTGTATCTCTGGTTGTTCTGATGCACTAGCAACATGTTCTCTGCGTTTTGCCGGACGTTCTGGTGTGCTTGTAGAATGTTTACGTTTTGGGGATGGCGCTGTCAATCCCCCCCTAATCATTACAAGCAGCTCTTCCCAGCTGCTCTGCTGCTGGGTGAGACTATGGCTAACTATTAGTCGTATTAGCCCATGGTGACTGACAACTGAATCTACATGCTGTGCCTTTTTTATGCTTCGTGCGGCATCATGCTGTAATGAATTCAGAAATGCAGGTAGGTTTACAGAGCATTTTTGCTTTAAAACAGCCAAGAGTTTAAGATTTCGTGGTCTTACCACGTCTTTCCTCCCTTCGCAGGTGATGTAGCTTTGCACTGTTCTTGCTAATTCCGTCCAGGGTTCTCCTAGCGTTGCTGGCAGAATGCCCTTCCCCTTAATTTTCAAGCTCTGACCTTCGTCCTGGAACATTTCCATGATCTTCTGTAATCTTTCCTTCTTTAATGTCCATACTGGTCCGGTGGCTGGTAGTCCCGAAACTTCTGCAATTATATCGTCGGTGACCGCTATCCGCTTCCCCCTTACTGTGGAGTGATCATCCTGCAGGTTCTGCAAAAATTCCATCGCTACTGTTTCATTGGGCTCCTGCAGGCGACTGAGATAATTCAACCAGCCTGCTCTTTCTAGGATCTCTCGGGCAGCAGCGGAGATTGTCAACTTCTGAGGTTCGCTTCGAATTGCCCTTCCTCCCATGGTTTCACTGTAGATTTCCAATGGAACAGCAACTACTTGTGCTGTTTGAAACACAGAGAGGGTGATAATCACAAAAAACACAGAGTATGCGACAATGCAACGGAAATGGATTATGAACAGCAACTTGTGTAAAAATAGAAATGCCATGCCGTTAAACCATGCCAAACCGTCGTACACTATTTTTCCCGAATGGTGAGTTGACACGTAATTCAGGGAATGATGAGGTTAACCTCCCCCCCCCGCAATGTGATAGGCTGTCCCAGCCGGCAAATAAAGGAGCGGCACCCGGTCTGCAACCAAGTCAGAAAGGAACAACATATGGAATTATGCTATGTTGAAAAGGACAACGAATTACCGAAATCGAGGCGGAGAATTGATCACGTATTATATAAGAGGCTGATGTGTTATGATATGAGGCTGGTGGGTAGGACATGTATCGTACTTGCCAAATCTGAAGTGGTCATGGTCACTTCCGTTGCCATGATTGGTAATGATAAATGTTCATGCGATGTATAAATCGGGAAATAACATATGATTAGTTCCTAGGATATAAGAAACAAAAGATTATTAGTATCTTACCCATTGGTGTAACCAAGGTGACTTCAATACCATTAACAGTACTCTGCTGCCGACAGGTGTCCATAACCTTGGCAGAGTTGTTTTTCACCCTCGGAACCATGATCCTTTGTGTATACTTAGGAATGTTGTTATGTCAAAATGTAGACCATTATGCTGGCTTGGTGACCAGTTAACCATAATGCCATTCACGAGGA
>JAXQQM020090105.1:0-36232 GCA_034641835.2 Pinus albicaulis | reverse complement strand
CTAAAGCAGGGTTGCGGGGAAGCTTCAAACCCCCTTCGCTCCCGCTCCGGAAACTCGCTCCATGCGGGAGCGTTTCGGAAACGCTCGGAAACGCGCTTCCGAAAACGCTTCCTGGCGGGAGCGTTTTCGGGAGCGCGTTTCCGACCCTGTAAAACGCTCCCTGTTTTTTTGGGAGCGTTTCAGGAAGCGCTCGGGAGCGAACGCTCCCTGAGCGCTTCCGACGTTTAAAAAACGCTTCGGGAGCGTTTTTTAAACGCGGGAAGCATTCGGGGAGCGTTCGCTCCCGAACGCTCCCCGGCAAAATAAACGCTCCCCGCCGCGCGGAATTTTTTTTATGAAAAAATTCGATTTTTTTAAAAGGGGGGGGGGTTTATTTTTCAATTCATTGTTAGTTATTGTTTGTTGAGTTGAGATTGAGCGAGAAGGAGAGCCGAGAGCGCAAGGACCGGTTGACAGGAATCAGGAGAGCAAGGAGCAAAGCTGACAGGAGAGCAAGGAGCAAGGCTGACAGGAGGATTGCAAGAAAAAGGTAGGCCTTCTAATCCAATTTTGTATTTTCTAGGATGAATTTGTAGATTGTTAAATTGTTTGAAAATGAAAACTTGAATTTTTCTTGAATGTTGCATTTTATTGGATTTAAAACTTTTAAAATGAATTGTTTTTTTTCCTATGTTGCATTTCCTATTCCCATTTGGCATTTTTCCATTTGTTTTGCAGGCTAGATTCTAGAAACTTGAAACTTGTTTCCATCATGGCTATAGGGCTAGGAATTTTCCTCATGTTGGTTCCTTTCTTTGTGATAATGGTGTTGGAGAGTGCTAGAAGAAAGAGACAAATCAGAGAAGAGGAGGATGAAGAGGAGGGTTATGGTGGATCTGAAGAAAATCCTGAAGAGGAGGATTATGCTGAAGAGGAAGTGGGGAGTGGAGACCCTGAGAACCTAGAATCCCCAACTAAACAAGACCAATATCCTTTGTGGAAATATGTTCAGAAACAAGAAGGAGGGAAAGGTGGTGGAACAACTAAATTTATTTGCCCCCATTGCAATAAACAATACCATGATTCATACACTCGTCTGAGAAGGCACCTTTGTGGGATAATGCCAGGAGATGGAACTAGAAATCTTGGAATCAAAGTTTGTACTTATGTGCCAGCACCACAGAGAGAGATATATAGGAAGGAAGAGGGGGTTGCCATACAGAGATCATCTAAAAGATCTAGGGGTATCGTTGATTCAAGCCCAACACATCATGGACAAACAAGTTCAACTTCCACCCATGCCAGTGGTTTCGGAAGCAGTGGCACTGGATTAAGGCGTAGAACCATATCCGATTTCCTAGACGAAGGGTGTAGGAATGATGTGGATTCAAAATTTTACCGGTTTCTATATGCATGTGGGGTGTCATTCAATGTTCTTCGCTCACCTTATTGGCATGAAATGGTTTCTGCCATTAATGATGCCCCCAAAGGATACAAAAGCCCTGGGTATGACAAGGCCAGAACCGTGGGTCTTGATCATGAAAGAGCTAAAATAAATCATTCTTTGGCTAGAATGACAGGTTCGTGGAATGAGCATGGGTTGTCCATTGTCTCTGAGGGATGGACCAATGTAAAAGGAAAACCATTGATAAATGTTTTGGCTGTGTCGGTTAGTGGTGCAGTGTTCCTGGCAGCTTATGATTATTCAGATAAATTCAAAACCGGCATTAACATTGCAGAACCATTACTTGATATAATTGAAAAGATTGGGCCATACAATGTGATATAGGTCATCACTGATAATGCTGCTAACTGTAAGGCAGCAGGAGCAATTGTTGAGGATAAATACCCCAACATTTTTTGGTCTGGGTGTTTGGTTCATACAATGAACCTTTTGATGCATGATATCATAAAAAACAAACAACCTCAGTTCAAATGGCTTGGTGATTTGTACAAGAGAGGTAAGAAAATGATCAAATTCATTACAAATCATAGCAATACCCATGGGCTTTTCCGTACTCACTCCAAATTGGAGTTGTTGAAAATAGGAAAAACTAGATTTGCTAGTTATTACCTCACCTTCAGGCGCCTTTTGAAGGTAAGAGAGTCATTGGTTGCAATGGTATCAAGCCCACACTGGCAGCTATTAAAGGACAGGGCGGCAACAATAGTTGACAGACAAGGTTTCGAACATGTGGAGGAGACCGCCCTTGACCATCTGTTTTGGGCACGTATGAGGGAAATTGTGAGTTTTACCAAGCCCATTTATAACATGATTCGCTTTGCAGATACTGATAAACCAGTGATTGGAGAGGTTTATGAGCAGATGGATGGCATGTTGGGGCAAATAAAAGATATTGTTAAGGATAATGATCCCAACTTGTATGCTATGATTCATGACTGTGTGTGTGCACGGTGGAATAAACTCAATGTTCCACCACATGCTTTGGCATATATCCTTACGCCAAAATATTACTCTCCATCTTGGTTGGGCCAACCTGCACCTAGAGGTGGGGTTAGGGTGAAACCTCACACAGATCCAGAGGTACAAGAAGGGTACATGAAGGCATTAGACAAATTGGTACCTGACAGGGAAGAGTGTGCTAGATTGCGCCTTGAATTAGGCAAATACTTCAGTTGCACTGCTAACTTTGGTTCATTCCATGCAATGGAAGACGGGGACAGATTCGATGCTCTCACATGGTGGGAAGCATATGGCGGCATGGGACTTTTGCCAAAGTTGGCTAAAAAAGTTCTCTCACAAGTTGTGAACACTTCTTCAGCAGAGAGGTGTTGGAGCACCTACAACTTTATACACAATGTGAGAAGAAACAGGCTGAATGAAAACCGAGCTGAAAGCTTGGTTTATGTGCATTATAACTTAGTATGGCTGTTGAGCCACACGTGGAGCGGGCCGATCTAGTAAATGAGGATCAATCATACGTGAAGTCCGGGACAACAACCCGTAGGATGATAATTTGGAGGATCAAGACGCGATCTAGAAGAATTGGCTTAATCGATGATGATGAAGCATCACGAAAGATTCACGTGTCGGCCCCACCATCTATCGGGTAGTTAGCAGTGTGCTAGCGCTAAGCATATTCCTTTCGAGAATACACTATTGTTCCTTTGCAGATCCAGCCTCCACCTTCTGGTCGTGTTCATGGTACTCCTGAGAGTACTAGAAGACCAACAGTTCCTCGTGGCTCACAGAAATTAGACATTTCTCGTGGGCGTGGCAAGGGGCCAGCCAGATAAAATATATTTGCTGTTTACTATTTTATATTTGTTGTTGACAGTTGAACAGTTGAAACTTGACTTGCTACTGATTTCATATATTTAAATTTTTAATGACAATTTAAGTTTAAAGTTTGAATTTGAAAGGTGAAACTTTGAAGTTGGCATTTATAAGTTTACTGTTTACAAGTCATTATGAATTATGAATATGATGCTTCATGAAAGTTATATGGTGATCAATGAATCAATGATGATAAAAGGTTGTATAATATCAATGATGATAAATATGTTATAATATATATCAAATTACGATAATGTATATTGAATTTTGAAACTAATGAATCAATGATGATAAATGTTAGATATTGAAATTTGAAACAATGATAAATAAGTTATATATCAATGATGATAAATGTTATATATTGAATTTTGTTGAACTCTCTGATGCTTATTTGCTTATTCAGAGTCAATATGTTCTCTGCCTAACCTCGTGGGCGTGCTGATGAAGATTATAACTTCTAGATGATTACGTTATATTCAATCTATGTTTTTATGTTTTTATGTCTAATTCATCATTCTACATGTTTTTGTTGACATATATGCATCAAAATATAAAAATATAAAAATATTAATATATATATATATATATATATATATATATATATATATATATATATATATATATAAAAACGCTTCCGAAACGTCCTAATCTAAACTTAGCAAGCCGGCGCTCCGCGGTTCCTCCCGCTCCCGCTTCCAAGTAACCTTGGACTAAAGAAGTCTTTGTATGGCTTGAAACATGCACATAGGGCATGGTATGAGAAGATTGATAGCTTATTTCTTGGACCTGGTTTCAGGCATTGTGAATCAAATCATTGTATTTGTGTTGCATGTGAATGATGCATTTCCATTGATTGTACTACATGTGGATAGTTTGATAATCCACGGAATTAGCGGTGATACAATTTATGGTCTAAATGTGAAATTAAAGGATACATTTGAAATGACATATTAGTTCTGTTGCATTGCTTTTTTGGCATCCAAGTTATGCAATTGGATGATAGTATCTTCATTTCTTAACTGAAGTATGATTTGGATATCTTGAAGAGATTTAGCATGGAAGGTTGTAAGCCTTGTTCTACTCCATTTTTATGTTGGAGGAAACATGCGCCCCCCCTTCTCACATTAGTTGTGTGTCTGTACCAAAATGCTGAAATGCAACTGAAACAAGTTTCAATATGTATGAAGCATGTTTCTCTTGTGGGAAAAACATTTTATACAGACTGAAAGGCATTTCAATGTCCATAAAAGGTGTTTCCAAAAACAAATTGTTCGATTTTGCCTTAATTTGATTGTTGGGAACCAAATTTTTGGTTTTAATGCCTAATTAGAGGTTAATTATGAATTAATGGGACTTCTAGAAGCACCTAAGGTTGGAATTTTTTTATGTAAAAGAGGATTTCACTGTCACTTTGCACCAAAAATGCTAGCAGTTTGGGAATGTTAAATTCTCAAAGTGCGAATAGGATGGAAAATGAAACTTCATATGGAGAAAATGGTTTTTCATATTCCATTTAAAATGCAACATACTTAACAATTTGGATTTCAAGACTGGTAGGAGTGCAGCATTTTGATTAGATTCTATTGCGTATGAAGGCATGGGATTGACATTTAATCAAGAGCACCAAGTCCTTTATGTACCTTGATACCGATGATATTGATTGTTGGACTCCTCTGTCCTGGCCTTAGCAAAAATGCACCCTTCACTCCATCCAAATAATTGATTAGGCATGTTAAGTTTTTTCTACCATATTTTAAAGCTTGGATTAGGTTGTTTCACCAAAATTGGGTGGTGTTGATGTTAGTTTTTGTAGCATCAGATGTGTTTTAGCCACGAAATTTGGTGGAGAGGCTAGAATATATGAGATCTCCAAAACCCAAAAATCGTTTCTGGAAATTCTCCTTAGAAGTGTCTCAATTAGATTATTAACCATTTTTTTAAATATTTCCTAAGCCTAAACTTAGGGAATATGGTTAATTAATCAATATTAATTGAGATAAGGGGAGAATAGTGTAGAAACTCACACGGATCGATCCAGAAATGATCCTAGCCATTGATTAAATTTTTATCTTGGCTGTTGGTGCTCCAACAAAGGATTATAAGAGGAGATTGATGTGGTGATGGAGAATGCACCAAAGCCGCTTGGAGAATTTGATTTTCCAGAGTAGCGGCTGTAAGTTGCCAAAGAGTTCGAGCTTCAGTGAGGCTGCAGAGATAGTGAGGGGCGGGGATAGTGTGATCCGAAGGAATTTTTCCATATCTGGAGAGGCAACAACAAGAAGGACGAGTTATTCCCATTGAGGCAGCGCAGAGGACTACGTAGTTGCTTCAAAGAGGGCAGTTCGATTTACTGGAGAGAAATTCGTTCTTAGTTCTGGAGGTCGGGCAGAGGGTCTAGAGTGCCGAAGAGACGATTTCCTCAGCAGTAGCAGGCATAACGACTTCATCAAAGACTGGTTGGAGCCTTGACGTCATAGTGACTGCGCAGTGCAGTGCAGAGGCAGACACAAAGGCTTCAGGAGGTCGAGTTTTTTGTAGGCAGGTTGTGCCGGGATTGCTTGTGGAGGAAGGGTAATTCCCTTCAATAATTTTTCCCAAATTTGTATTGCTGTGGATTGCCAGTTTCAGGCATCCAAATTGTACTCAAATTTTCATTGCTGCATAATAATAAGAACTCTCATTGCTGCACCGGTTTTCCCAAGTTGGGGTTTTTCCGAGAACATTTGTCCAAAAATAATGGTGTCAAATTTTATGTGTGTGTGCTAGTATTTTCTCATTTTCCAACGCTATTTATTTTCTGAAGAATTTTGTTTGTGAAGGTTGTAGTGTGTTTATTTCAATATTGCTGTAGCAATAAACTGAATAATTAATTTATCAGTTAGGAGAAATAATACCAGTTGCTACAATAGGATTTCAGTAGTGAAATTTTCACAGTTGATTGATGTCCCTAGAGGATTAAGGTAAAGGCAAAGGGTGATACTAATGATGAAGATCCCAATATAAATGATTGTGGGAAATTTCTCAACTTTTATGATTGCTGCTGCTGTTGTTTTTTTTAAATCGTCTTCGGTCAAAAAATTGTCATTATATTATCATAGCATAAGTATCAACAAAGTACATCATCACAACAACAAAATACATCGTCACAAGCTTAGGAGCTGGCTCAAGCCTTGCTCTAAACAATAGGAAGCCTGAAAAGAAGCCAAAGCAACCGGTGTCATTGGTTATTGCCGGCACAAAAGGAGCAATATTACATTTCTCAGACTTGCACATTAAGGGGGAGGGTTCGGAGGAAACACAGGAGGTGCAACAAAGAGGGTAGCAAGTTCATGCATGTGATAATCGACGTGTTCCACCCGAGTCTCCAAGGCGCAAAGATGGTCATTTGTGCGTCTGTGTTGCCGATGGAGACTTTCCACGGAATCCAGGGTCACATTCTGCATATACTGGAGGTCATTGATATAAGCAACCAATTTGTTCCTGTTCAGCGTGTCAATGTTGAGCTGTATGTTGTTCAGCTGGGCCGCATTGGACTCCAAGATGACCGGAGCTTCCACATGGCCCGGGGAGCGGGCTGGAGACAAGGCCATATCCGTAGCGGAGTATCGGCTCTTGGTCGACTCAGAATCTGAGCTAGGCTTCCCATGCTGTTGGCATACATCCATGCGTGGACCGACACCCCCTCTGCGGGCACGTCCTCTCTGCCGGGGCATGCAAGCAGAGCCTCCTCAACCAGCCACGCCTCCATGAGAAGTCTACCCCCTAACCAGAAAAACACTCCACAAAATATTGTAATGAAATCGTTGAAACAAAACACCACTTACAATATCATAGTCGTTGCACAACGTGACCTAGTGAGGCGGGGGCCTTGAGAGCCCAAATTCTCGAGTGCTAGCACCGAAATTGATGGTTGAGAAGGAGCAAGGTGACGTAGTGCAAACTTCGGGGTCCGAGGAGTTCAGAAAAACCCAAAATTTGCACCTGGAGCCTCTCTCCCCCTCTCGATTACTTTCCACTGTCACTTCCTCGTAACGAAGATCGAGACAGACTAATAAAGACCCTGTAGCTTCTCTCGTCTCCCACAGACCAGGCAGGACACTAGATAGTTCATTGTGCCAGAAAGAAAAACTTTCCCCTAGATCCCATGGCCATGCTTGGTGTAGGTGCCAATTCCCCTCCTTGCTGAATTTGGTGCTCGCGTCCTGTCCTGCCGCCCCAAGCCAAAGCTTAAGCCAGGGTGCAAACAGACCACACCTCTTTCTCTCTAGATGCTCTCTCCTCATCGCCTAAGGACACTGGATAGTTCATTGTGCCAGAAAGAAAAACTTTCCCCTAGATCCCATGGCCATGCTTGGTGTAGGTGCCAATTCCCCTCCTTGCTGAATTTGGTGCTCGCGTCTTGTCCTGCCGCCCCAAGCCAAAGCTTAAGCCAGGGTGCAAACAGACCACACCTCTTTCTTTCTAGATGCTCTCTCCTCATCGCCTAAGGCCATCAAATTACCCTTTGCATAGCCCTGTTCGGTATTAATCTCTGCAAGCGGGGAGTAGGCTATGGTTTACTAAATCTCATCAATTCTTACGTGTGGCGTGGAGGCCCATTGGGCTCCACGATCCAATGCATCGCTAGTTGGCTCCTCGTATGGTCACCCCCATCGGGGAGACTTTGATGATTGTTATTTAAATGTTGTTGCTCATTTATTTACAATGTGCTTTCTTTCCAAGCTTCAATATAATGTGCTATTTATAAAATAGCATATTCTCCCCTTTTCCAATTTTTTTGGGGTCATGTTTCTAGCGTGTTTCAGATTCAGAAAAGCATACCTGATTCCCTATGTCATGCAACTTAGTGCCATTTCAGTCGAGAATTAAGTTGACCAATGAGTGTGGTTCTTTGAAGGTCAATGTTACTATGTAGTGTGGTTTTTCACAGGTCAATGCTACTATGTACAAGAAACCTGTTGGCAATCTTATTTATTTGAGTCTTGGTAGACCTAATATTGGCTTTGTTGTTAGTTTGGTCTCCATGTTCATGAAGTATATTATGGAGGACCATTTGAGGGATGCTAAGAGAATTGTTCAATATATCAAAGATACATATCAACTTTGCGTAAAGTACTTCAACAGAAATTTGAATCTGTTGGTCAGATATACAGACTCTAATTACATTGGGGATGGAGATGATTGAAGTATACTTCTAGATATTTGTTTCATCTAGGATCTGGTTTGATTGTTTGGTCATTTAAAAAGAAACACGTAGTTGCATTATTGACCGTTGACGCTGAATATAGAGGAGCAGTCAATGTTGGAATTGATGCAATTTGGATTTGGAACCTGATGGGAGAGCTTAGGTTACCTCATATATCAACGCATTACACGATATATTGTGGCAATTAGAGTGCAATTCAAGTGGCTCATAATTTTGTTGCACATAGTAGCATGAAACATGTTGAGCTTCATACACACTATCTCAGGCAATTGTTCCAGGGGAACCTGATGTCTCTTGTCTCTATTGTAGGACAAATGATTAGATCACTCACATTTTTGCAAAGCCATTGATAGAGGCATTGTTTGTTAAAATTTGGTCTTTGCTTGGTCTTTATGAAGCTGTCATAAGGGGAAGGGTGCAGTGGTGCTGAGATGATGTCACATCATGATTCTGTAAGAAGTTGTGTTGAAGGGGTGATGTTGGAGTTGTGATTAAGCAACTTTTGGATGTCATTCAGTGGGTCCACTGAGAAGTAAATTACACATTGAGACACTAAGAGGTTTCCGTTGGTCAAGTAGCACCCACTGAGTGGTCCCAACCAGGTCGATTGTAACTGATTGGGCTTAAAAAAAGCTAGGAAATGTAGATTCTCTCAATATTTTGGGGCCAACTTGGGTTATCAAAATTGACTGAATCAACCTTCGTTTAAGGAATATTGGTTACACGTTGAGTATAAATAGATGATCTCTTGGATTGATCTATCAGTAGGAAATGTTTAGAATTTGCATTAAAATGCAATGTCATCGTTTTCAAAATTTAAAAAAATGTACCTATCATGGGTATGCTGTAAACAGTAATGTTTGTTCAATAGACTGTCACCCCACATTTGATGCGGATGTATATTATATCACCCTTCTTTAAACATCAGAACTACACTTTATGAAGTTATTGGGATAACAATGCCAATATTTTATTTTATATTAAAGCCTCCTGATTTCCTTGCTTAAATTAACTCGGCATATTTTGACTACGCATATTATATGTGTCTGCTAAAAAGCACTTGAAAAATAACCAGTAAAGAAGTATGGACTCTGGAAGCATGTCGCAATAGTTTAGGTTTTTACTGCAGTGTCTCCTGATGTAAAAGGTCATCTTCTGTGTTGAATATCTTCTATGGAAGTCACTCTACATTTATTAGTTTTTTCCATAGAAGATGCTTCTGTATAGATTTTTCTCTTAGCTCATCGATAACAGTTTATTAGATTCTTTTTTTTGATAAATTCCAATAGAGGTAATTCTCTCAGTATGTTTTTGTGTATTGAAGTGACTTTGACCTTTAGTTCTACACCACTAAATTGTTAATATTCGTTGTTATTTGTAACTCGCTCCCTTGAGATCGTTTACAACGTATTTGACAGTCCTATTTTCTAATATTTGGTCCTCCATGAAATTTAGTACAAGTTCATGTCTCTCTCATTGTTTATTAGCAGATATAAGGACTTTCACCTCAGTATAACTTTAAGTTTGTTCTTCCTTGATACTTAATTATCATTTTTGGCTATCATGTTTCAACCAAGTTGGAAAGAATTTCGAAACAAAATTGTAGCTATGATCTATCATTTTGCTGGTACTCTTGAACCCCTAGATTGACAAGATTGACCACAACCAAACATCATTTAGTAAGATAGGGAAAATGGATTAGACATTGATTCCGGGAATTATAATCATGGCACGCCACAACTTCCTGACTTCTAATCGTCATGGTTAGATCACATTTGTTCCTTTGTAGCTAATGTGAACAAGTTACTGTTGTTTTTTCACAAGTAACAAGTTATCCATGTGAAGCCATGAAAATGGTTATTTGGAAATTTTAGGGGACATTCATAAGGAGTTGATTAACTATACACTGAATCTATTCTTAAATTTAAGCATGATGTTCTGTAGGATATAATAAAATATTTGTAAATATAAAATACAGAGTTCTGTTCAAATTCAGTGGAGTAAAGTATACACATTACAATGTTACGCAAATGAATCACACATTGTTGAGAAATCGATGACAAAGTATTCACTTTGCTGCGTTGCAGTTTGCGGAATAGGATATAAATATCAGCAAAATACGATTGGCATTCTGTGTGGGACATAGCCCTTCAAAATTTTGCAAGAATTTGTAGCTTGTTTTAGTTGATTATAATTTAGTATTAACCCGTTGACCCATCAAATACTCGATTTTGAGGTTTTTATGTTATGTCATCACACACACACACACACACATATATATATATATGTCTGTGTTACGAGACTCAGAATCGGCAATAAATCAGCTAGGCCAAAGAGCAAAGAGTTTTACTCGGATCAGGAAAAAATCGGTGATTTCAATAAATAAAAATATACACATATATTGAATTTAATTAAATTTTTTTTTTTCATTGATACTCAATAAAGCCATGTCCAAACAATGCATAATATCAATAGATGTCCAAAACATCATGAATCGGCAATAAATCAGCTAGGCTAAAGAGCGAAGAGTTTTAATCGGATCAGGAAAAAATCAGTGATTTCAATAAATAAAAATATATACATATATTGAATTTAATTAAATTTTTTTTTTCATTGATGCTCAATAAAGCCATGTCCAAACAATGCATAATATCAATAGATGTCCAAAACATCATGAATGAATAAGTATCTTATATATGTTATGAGTCCAAACATGATCCAAAGCACTGAGTCTTGACTCTTAACTAGTGACTACATAGAACCAAAAGCATATGTTTTAAATTTACAAAAGGACTCCTAACTAGTGACTACATAGAACCAAAGGCATATGATTTAAGTTTACAAAATACTATATGCTAATAAGAAGAAACAACAACTAAGACTCTAAGAGTGAGAACTAGAAGTGATACCCCCCATTCCTCTGCTTACTCGACTCTCAAAGTTCTCCAAGTCATCTAGGCTTAAAAGAGGAGCCCGAGCCTCATCCAATTGGACCCAATCTGCTGCATTTGTAGTTTACAGATCTATCTCTTCAAGGTCGATTGGTGAATAATCCAAACTTGTCATTAATAATTATCTGACACATGGGAATGTGAATTAAAGGTTGAACCTTAAAGTGCAAATCAGATTATGAAACCTTCAAATTCAGACTAACTTGGTATTTTCTTGTTGCGTAGTTGCAAATTGTCATGGATAAATACAAGGTCATTTAAGCGCTTTTGTGTCAATCGGTTGTGCTTCTTAGAATATATTTTCTCAAAAATGCTCCAATTGCCCTCACAACCTGAAGCACTGCATGATTGATTTAAGATTCGAATGACGAATCTCTTCAAATCTGGCATATCACTATGAAATTTTTTCCACCAAAGACCTAATAAGTGGCAAGGTTTCACGAGTAGTAAGTACTAAGTACATATCAAAGATGATAAATTGTAAATACTAAAAACTTAAAAAGACAACAAAATTTAATAAAGCATTTAACATACAAAATAAAGTAAAAACAAATGTAATGAATTGATGAAGCCTTCAAGCCTCAAAGGGTACACAACAACATCTTAGTCTTTTCTCGTTTAAACAAATTTAACGAATTAATGAAGCCTTCAAGCCTCAAAGGGTACATGTCAACATCTTAGTTCTTTCTTGTATAACACTGATATAGACAAATAATTTGGCTGACGCCCTATAATCCTATAGTTGGGAAATGACACAAATTTCAACTTCTTGATTAGGAAGCACCTTTCAATGCATGTCATAGTCCCTTGCCAAACTCCCCATCCTCATTAAATTTGCTCTTATCATAAAAATATTATGGGTTTAAGAACCCAACAACATGTAAGGGGGAATGCAATTGCCTATCCCAACGTGCATCAATAATGTCCCAAAGAGGCATATACTTGGCGTCCTCATCCCCATATCTTCTTTTGATGGCCTCCTTTGCATGATCCATCGCCTCATAAATGTAACCCATAGCGGGTTCGTCACCATCAACCATCTTGAAAGTTCAAGCTTTTAAATTCAATGAAATATGAAACTTCGAAAATGAAATGAAGCTTCAAATGATATTTTGAAAATGAAAAAAATAAAACACTTGAAGTACCTAAGAACTCTGACAAGGGACTTTGTGACATCAATAATCTCTTCGACATCTTTCCAAAAACCATCATTAAACACAAGTGCAACAATTTCAATGCCTTCTAGGGCCTTGGAATATTTAGATGCCATCCACTCAAGTCCCAAGAACATCCTTTTTAGATTTATCTTTTGCTCAACCACAAATTGCGAAGATATGAAATTTGTTGCAACTCTGGACACTGTAGGTCGAACAACTTTTTTACCTTCAGTGTATTTTCTCATGATGTTTAGGACAATAGTGTGATTGTACATGTATTTGGTTATGGATTTTTCATTCTCCACAACCTCATGTATCCAAGGAAGTTTACCAATGTCCTCAAGCATTAAATCTATGCAATGGGCAACAGAAGAGGTCTAGTAAATAATGGGGTGCCTAATTCAAAAAGTCTACCAATAGCCATATAATTAGCTGCATTGTAGGTGACAATTTGTACAACATGATTTTCTCCCACTTCTTGAACAACTTCATTATTTCACAAATAAGTTGGGTAGTCTTAACCTTGCTTAAGGCATCCACTGATTTGAGAAACATCACGCTCGTTGGACAAGATACAAGGAAATTTATTAAATTTTTATTCCTATGATCTGTCCATCCTTCACTCATGATGGTGCACCTTGTTTCTACCCATGATGAACATAACTCAGATAGCACAAGCATGACATCTTCAACACTCTAACAACATATATGTCCTAAGGCTCTTTGATGAAGGGGCTTTGAACCTTGACTTGCAATAGCAACTGCATCAATCATAGCTTGCCAATAAGGACTTATGGTACAATGGAAAGGCATGTCAGAATAGTACCAAACGTTAGCAATGGCCTTCCTTGCTTGACTATGGACATTTTTTTTCCAACCAGTGGCATCCAAGGTAGGTTGGGAATCGACTTTTGTGTGGGGAGAAAAATCGTGTTTATGTTTCCACCTCCAGTGTTGAATGTAGGAGGATTCATTTCGCCTTGAGTTTGACTTGGACTTGGAGGCATGTGTGGAAAACTTGGGAACGACATTAAGGATTCAATAGAGGGAGATGACAAAGGGGTATTGGAAGAAGAATGGCCAACTCCAGGAGTTCCTATTTCTACATTTTGCTTTGCTTTCTTGGCATTACGCTGACCCAACATATCAAGGGCCAAGATTGCTTGGTGTTTGACATTTTCAGCAACCTTGTTGCAAAGACTTATATCATGGCTGAGTATCTGTGCAAGATGGTACTTGAATCTATAAATGCCTCTACTACATTTTGCTTGGAAAAATTTACAAAGGAGCCTGGGGTCTCCTGGAATCTTGTCGCAATAAGCCCAAGCAAAGTCCTTCTCCCTAGGCATTGTTGTTGTTTTTGACTTGTGTTTAATTTGTGGCTTTTGTTAAGATTTCGAGTCGTGGCTTCTGTTTAATTTGCCTCCTGTAAAAGACAATAAAAAATTAAAATAAAAAATGCCATTTATGTTGTATATGCTTGTAGTATAAAGTTTAAAACAATATTTTTTGTCTTAATGCTACGAGTCTCGTCACAAACTTTTATTTAATACAAATATTTTTCTAGGTATAGACTAAATGAAAACATAATAAATTGAAGGGAAAACCTTATTTGGTTACACTCAGAAAAATTACATAAATGGGCCCTACAAGCCAAAGTGCAAGGCTGTATAGAGTGTTGCATTAATAGTCTCAACAAATATACACTAGCATGCCATCCCTGCTATATAATGTTTGATTTCAACTAGTCATTTTGCTCCAACGTATTGCAAATAATTAGCCAAATTGTGCTCTATATCCACTTGCACTAACTAAAGTCTAACATATATGTTGATATCATTGTAAAATTGACCATAATTCTTCGTAATTTGAGCAAGTGAGCATTTGTCACAAGCATAGGCTACAAAATATAGAGAAAAATGCCACAGAGCAATCTACCCTCCTTCTGTAGCTAAGGTAAACAACATTGAAACTTCAACTACAACATACCTGTTAAACACACATATGGTGTATGAAGAAACTAAACATACACATAGAAAGATAAACACGAGGTACTCATATTATTTACCATAGATGTACATTTATAATACAATGGTGTGATTCTTGGATTCATCTTCCAAAGTCACTTGGACTCTTTTGTGACTCTTCGCCTTCCACACCTACCCATAGAGGATTAGGTGTTCAACATTCCCCCCCTTAATCCGAAGGAGTATGTGTGAGTCCAAGAAGAGAGTTGTACTACAAATTTGCAAAGTATGCATGGCAGCACTTAGGCTGAATCAGTTCTTTGAAATGTTGGCATAAAGAGGTGGTTTAAGGATGACCACCAACACTAGAACACAACGCTTATTGCAGTTTCCGGAACTCTTCCAAATCTGGCAAGAAGTTGAGGGCTTCTGCTAGAGGAAGTGTCCCTCATATTTGAAGAAGGAGACCTTCAACCTAAAAGAATGGAGGTCTACAACCTACGATGGTTTAAGGATGACCACCAACACTGGAATGCTTGATGCATTTCCTGGAACTCAACCAAAATTGGCAAGAAGCTGGAGTCTTCTGCTAGAGGAAGTGTTCTGAAAGAGAGAATATTAACCTCACATAGATGGTTTAAGGCTGTCCACCAACCAAAGGCATGCTCATGGGCATCCGTGTCTCTGGCTACAACTCTGAATCTGGAATGACGAATTGTGACTCAGGCTCGCTTGAACTGCTATGTCTCTGGCTACAACTCTGAATCTGGAATGAGAGATTGTGGCTCAAGGTCGCTTGATGTGGCGTCGAAGCTTGTAGATGACTACCATTTCCCCCCCTGTCAGGTACAAGGTGAGATGATGGCGAAAACTCAACTGCAATTTTGTTCAATATTCGAGAACAAGTTCTGACATGTGACTTAAACATCTTCTTGGCTGTTGATGCCCATTGCCAAAAAGCGATCCATCCAAGATGAATCTTTGTTCTTGCAGGAGGCTTGTTTCTGAAGCATATGTGTGAAGAATGGGTGTGCTGACCACAATGCTTGCATGCGTGAAGATCGAAACAATGATCTTTCATATGGCCAACGCGATCACAGTGTTGGCATTTTACAATCTGTTGTTGTTGTTGCGGAAGTGGCGCAGGATCTGGAACAACTGCAGGGGAACTGTCATAAAGAAATCCGACACTCTGAAATTTGATGGGCTTGGAGTAGTCCGGAATATGAAAGGACAACTCCTTGTCATATCCAAGACCTATTTTGTGCTTGTTATGGACAAGCTCTTCCCAAGGTCTGAAGATGGGCTTGGGAGGTACAGGCTGAGCTGCAGCATTTGCATGTAAATCGGCTCTTGTACAAGGAACTGAATGTGAATTGACTGCAACTTTATATTCTTGCCGCTGATGAGAGTCCTTCTCAATTTTCTGAACAGAAACAGGTTCAGAATGATGACTCTTTTGCTGAATCTCATCTTGTTGAAGCTGAGACTCCAACTGCAAAAACTCAATTTTGTCTTGTGCATCTTGCAAGCAAGTTTGAATATTAAAAAGGGCATTCTTGCTCATTTTTACCATATCATGAACAATGGAATGAATAAGGTTATTCAACAACTCTAATGCATCATTGATTTTAGCCATTTTCTCAATAACTCAAAGTTACACTTCAAACACTGATTGCAACTATGAACTAAGAAGCAGTATCCACTCACAATGTTAGTACACTGCAAATATTTTGTAAATGTGCAGCAAAAACCACTGTGCAATAACCCTTTAAGGCGAATGATTTCTCTCTTCTTCAAAGAACTGTTTTACACCAACAACTCTAATTCAACAAAAAGATATTCACAAGCTTGGATGCTTCACTATCGATGCGCAGATGGTCTTGAGCTTGCTATATTACTTCACAATAAAGACGAAGGCAAAACTATGAGTGAATTTATGATGCCACTGCTATTTTGAAAATGATGACCAATTTTCAACATTTTCCTTCATATCTTTTAAAGAGTCACCCTTCTATACATGCCACAAATCTTGGTCACGTTTTCATACAACACAAACTTCACTTTTTACTATATATAAAATCTATATATCCATCTACTCATATATCTCTTCTCTCTCTCTCTCTCTCTTTTTTTTTTTTTGGAAAAAAATATTGGGGAAAACAGAGGTATTATCTTGGGGAGGTGATTACTGGACGAGGTGACTACTGAGGGAGGTGATTTCTAGGGGAGGTGATTACTAGGAAGGTATTTTCTGGGGGAGGCCAATCTGTAAAAAAAATTAAAATTTATGGAAAAAAACGAAAATTAAGTGAACGCAGAGAATCTGCGCGGGAGGGGATGGCGAGAGCAGAGAGGGAGGTGAGGGGGCGGGGATCGTGTGAGGGGAGGTGAGCGGGCGGGTGGTTGAGGAGGGTAGGCCCGAGCGAGGGAGGATGGGGAGAGTCACAGGATGGGAGGGGAGAGATGTGCGGGGATCGTGAGAGAGCTGTGAGGTGGGCGGGTGGGGGACCGAGTGTTGAGGGGGCGAGTTGAGCGGTTGGGGATGGGGAGTGAGGGCCGAGGCGCTGAGAGAGGGGCGAGCGGGGGCCGTGAGCAGGTGGGGAGGGAAGGGAAAGGTGGGTGGGAAAGGCCGAGGGGCCGAGGTGAGGGTTGTGTGGGAGAGAGGGGAGGTTGAGTGGTGAGGGGAGGGGGAGGAGCGAGGAGTGAGTGTGGGTGGGGAGGGAAGCCCGAAGGAGTGAGTGCGGGTGGGGAAGGAGGCTCGGAAGGGGGAGGGGTGAGGGTCGAGGGATAGCGAGGGGGAGTGAGGTGGGTAGCCGAGGGATAGCGTGAGCTATTGGGAGTGGGTAGCGTTGTGAGCAGAGAGGTGATTTGCATAGCGAATGAGAAAAGATGCACAGTAAATTTAACTATGCTCAAAATTTGAGCAGAAAATGCACATTAGCAGAAATTATAGACATAATGTGCAGAAAAATTGCAGAATTTGCAGTAAAAAAAAATTGCAGAATTTTCTAGAATTGCATCAATGGCAGAGGAGTAGTAAGAAAACTGAATAAGGCATAAAACTGAATGCACAATGACAGTCTGCAAAAATGTAGAGCATGAGGGAGTTACACCAAAGGCAAGAATGCCAAGAAAGGCACTGGCTCTGATACGATGTTAAACACACACATGGTGTATGAAGAAACTAAACACACACATAGAAAGATAAGCATGTGGTACTCATATTATTCACCATAGATGTACATTTATAATACAATGGTGTGACTCTTGGATCATCTTCCAAGGTCACTTGGACTCCTTTGTGACTCTTCGCCTTCCACACCTACCCATAGAGAATTAGGTGTTCAACAACACCTATTATTTGTGCCAAGTTCCAACGAATAGTGAAGCCTAAAGATAACATGCGACTCAGCGGCTGGCGGCTAAAGCTTGAGTAACGTGTGGTTGGCGACTGAAGCTTGAAGGTAAGGCATGACTGGCGGTTGAAGCTAACTACGCCCGTTGCAGTTGAAGCTAACTATGTTGGCGGCTGAACCTAACCATGCCCATTGCCTCTATTACACAGATTAAATTGATTATTGGAGGTCTGAAACTGAACGCCCACGCTTCTACGGTTTACCTTCTCGGCGTATGAGTTGCGGGCCTGAGTAGTGAGAAATGAATTTTGGAAGGATTGACGTTTATTTTTTAGCAATGCGACAAACCTAAATTTGGAAAACCCGTGCTTGCCAAGTCAAGGCCGAAATCACATAAATCACATTTAATCGCAGGAATCACATTTAATTGGCGAGTCGCGAGTTAAACTCATGTTGACCATGAGTCAAACTCGATCAACGCGAGTTTGACACACAGAGATTTGGATCAGATCGTTTGGAGGGCAATCAGATTAGGGCTCGTGATTGCTCGACGATTCTTGTTTCATTGGTTTTGACTAGCGTTGACCTTGTTTGACTGAATTTCTGATTTGTTTGGGGGGTCAAGTTCAGGGACTATTTGACCAAAATTTTTTGGGCACTTGGACCCAAATTAACTGAAGGTATGCACCTAGGGTTTCTGTAGGTCAATGAGTTGAGTTTGAATGATTTCTATGGGAGTTTTATTGATTGTTTTGACTTGGCTTGACCGATCTTTGAAGGTCGAATTTGTTGCTTCTTCGACTGAACTATTTGGAGGACTGTTGACCATTAACCATTGACTGATTAGGCTACTATTGCTATTGAATTTGATCAGATTTGTAGATTTTGACTTTGAATCAGATTGAATTGTTGGCTCATCTTTGACTGGATTTTGATTGTTTGGCTTGGATAGTCAAAGGTTTGACTTTGACTCTTTGTTGATGAATTGGAACATTGTATCTCTTTGCTGAACATTTGATGACAATCTAATAGAAGAATAATTTTGAAAGGGTTTTCCCTCTTGTGGGGTTTTTCTGTGGTCTTTGACCAAATAATGTGTCTCTATTGATCTTGGTTGTCTTCTATTGTGCATTGGTTTACTATTCTATCTACAGTTGCTTATTTTTGTTGGAAGATTGAAGTATATTGGATAAATTGATTGCTAATTGAAGAAAAAAATGATATTAGTGATTGTGTTAATCATAAAACATTGGAAAATTAACACTACTTCTACTTAAAACTTTGTAAATATAAAGAAGAAAAAATCAAGAATGAAAAAGGTTGGGTAGATGTCTTGACGACTAAAAGGGGAGAAGTGATTCGCATGCATGACAAAGAATCTAATGACGACGTTCATCACAATAGTGTCTTAGGAAACTTATATGAGGACAAATTGGAGGAGACTCGAAATGGGGGACGTAAAATGTCTAGAATTGAGAACTCTGGCATGATTAAAGGAAACTCAACTGCACTCTTGAACAACGCTGCACTGCTAGGTCAAGCTCTACGATTATGAGCAGCGTGGCTGCTCTCTGTGGCGGCCTGCCTAAGGTCCGCTTCTATGGAGGCGCAGGGCTCACCCAAGGAGCCTCCTCCGCCACCCTCGTCCCCTACTGTTGATGCGTTCAATTAGCTTCTGGCTGGGTTGCCCCAGAAGAAAAAAAATGAAGTAGCTAAATTCGTAAAGAAGCTAGAAGATATTCTGGAGATCTCTTTGCCTCCAGAGACCCCCATCCAAGTAGCTTTGTCTCTGGCTAATTGTGGTCTTATTGGCCAATTCATGGGACTTTGGCCATCTCCGAAAACTACTGAGCAATGGGTTAATAAGAACTGGGCTCCTCTAATCAAGCAAAGTGTCACATCTTATTTCCTTGGGCGAGGGTTCTTCCTCTTAGAATTCGCATCCAAAGAAGATAAAGACCTGATCTTCCAAAATGGGCCCTATTTCATGGGCCCTCAGGGTCTCTATCTGAATAAATGGACACCGGATTTCGATCCGGCAGTAGATGTTCCCACGACGGTTCCGGTGTGGGTTCGGCTCCCAAATCTCCCAGTCCATTGCTGGAACTGGGACTCCCTGAAGCACATCGGCAACGCCCTTGGGAAATTCATAGATCAGGGAAACAACAAGGATCAGTATGACTGTGCTAGAATCTGCGTAGAAGTAGATCTAGAGGTGGGTCTCCCAGAGGCAATCAAAATCAATGTCGGCAGTTGGTCTCATGTGCAAAAACTGGACTACGAGCAGCTGCCATTTAAATGCAGGAAATGTCATGTTCACGGCCACTTTGCTAGAAGCTGTCCGTCCAATGCTGAGCCAGAGAAAGGAAACGAAGAGGGTTGGAACCAAGTTAAGCGTTCAAAGACCTCTCACAAAGGTCAAAAACCTGGAGGCCCCAATGGTAAAGGCCCTCTTCAGGCCAATGCTCAGCGACCCCCTCCCAAAAAGGCACAAGAAAATAAATTCGACCCTCTAAGCCAACAAACAGAAGCAACTCAGGAGATCGAGATCCAAAAGCCAGTCTCACCAAGCAAAGGCACCCCCTCTTCCTCTCTTAAAGGAACAAGTGCTGCAGAATCCAAAGGCATTCCTATAGAAGTTGAGGAAGAAGAAAAGGAATCAGACGAGTCAGAGGAGGAAGGAGAAATAGGAGAGTCTCAAGCCTCGATAAGGAGATCTACAAGAGGTCGCGAGACTGACAGGGAAAAAAGAGAGCAGGAAACATACAAAGACAAGCTTCAGGGAAGCCAGCCAACTCTGGAGAAGCCGCTAGCCTCAAAGCCAAGGACGGTGAAAAATCAGCCCCAAGGCTCCAAGGGAGCCCATTAGAAACATAAATAATGAAGGTCATATCTTGGAACTATAGAGGTATGGGGAGTAAAACCAAGGAAGAAGCCATTAGAAGTTTAATAAGAATAGAATCTCCAGACATACTTCTCGTCCAGGAGACCAAGCTGGAAGACGTAGTCTTTCTGCATGCAAGCAAGAAACTTTGGAACAAAACCGAAGCAAGAGCAATCTCTGCCCGGGGAGCCTCGGGACGACTAGGCACCATATGTAATGGCAACAAATTTTCAGCTATCTATGAGGCTAGCAATATCCATTGGTTGCTGCTTAAAATGTAGCATCTGGTCACCAAAGAAATTTTCTGTCTTTTCAATGTATACTCCCCAGTCAATGTTGGGGAAAAAAAGCACTGCTGGGACTCTATAAGGCACCAAGCAGATCTAGCAAACTTGGAAAACATAATCATTGCTGGAGATCTCAATCTCACTATTCATTCATCTGAAAAAAGAGGAGGCAACGTAGTCCGAGATCCGGCAAGGGAATGTGCGGAGGATCTTATGCAGGACTGGGACCTGCTTGACATCAAACCTTCCTCTGGTAAGTATTCTTGGTCTAATAAAAGAACTGGCCCAGGCCATATCGCTGCCAGATTAGATAGATTTTTCATTCAAAGCTCTTTCCTGTTACTAGGACTAGAACCTAGAATGCATATTCTCACTAATAGCACCTCGGATCATAAGCCCATCAAGCTAGAACTTCTGTCCCATCTAGATATGGGCCCTATTCCTTTCAGATTTAGTCCTCTCTGGGTCAAGGAGCCATATTTCTTGCAATTAGTCAAGGATTGTTGGAAACAGCCAGTCAAAGGATCCCCCTTCTTTTTCTGGGAAGAAAAACTCAGAAGGGTGAAAGGGGCTCTAAAACGATGGGCTAAAACATTGCCCAACCCAGCTACAGAAAGAAAAATCAATAAAATATCTCTAGCCTCTCATCAACTTCAAGTGGAGGATGCCGTCATTACTGAGGAGATCTTAGATAAAGAGGCTCACCTTCAACAGAGTTTTCATAAGGCCTGTTTAGCTGAAGAAGAATACTGGAGGTTAAAATCTCGAAATCTTTGGCTCAAAGCAGGGGACATGAACTCTTCTTTCTTCCACAAACAAGCCCATGCCAGGAAATGCTTCAACACTATATCCTAGATCAAGGGGGAGAATGTCATCCACAAGGACTTTGAGGACATCAAGAAAGCAACCTTCTCTCACTTTCAAAACTTGTATAGTGAGTGTTAGGTCTCTGTAATAAGCAAGATTGGCAAAAGTCCGATCATAGAGTTAACATTATTTCAACCAACTTTGGGATTCTAGGATCTAGCCCTCCTGAATCCGGAGAGAGATCTCTCCAATATGTACAAAGATGGATTTGTCTTTGAAAGCTTAAAGTAATGATATTAGGCTAGTTATGAAGTCCAAGGGTTTTGTTTTGTTTTTGGATGGTTGGGCATGATTTGCTGTTTGAGGCAGAAAGATCTATATGCAAAGAGTTACAAAGGTGAGAAGTTGCAAGCAAATGGACAGCTTAGGGTAACAGATAGATATAACGCTGGTTTTTAGTCCATTGGGCTATGGAGTCATATCTGGGCTTTAATTGAACAACAACATCAAGGGTGATCCAAGGGGCAAGTCATCTATATCACAAGATTATTGAGATTAAAGTGACGGAATGGAAACAATAAAGTGTTGGAGGGGTGGAAGCTGATAATAATTTCACAGAGGATTTATAGTCAGTCCAAACAAGAAAAGCCTCTTAAGTAACTGTTTGAAACCAACCAACCCCTCACTCATCTTCTACTGAAGTATTTATAGAAGAATGAGGAGGTGAGATCTGATAAAAGATCTCAAAATCAATTAATACAGGCATTAATGTCCTTTTGGCCTTTGAGGGGCTCAACGAAGAAACTGTACAGGTGTTCCGCTGTATTAACTGATTTACACTTATGATTTTAGCTCGGTGGGAGCTTTGTTGACCTTTTGAGGATCTGTGTACAATTAGGGTTACTCTGCGGACATCTGTCAATAAATTCCATGGCAGAAGTAACTTATTTGGCTGTTTCGAGGCAAAATATCTGATCCTGCTCCATAAATTCGGCTCCTGATTGAGTGTTTTGAGGCAATAGGTGGCGCTGTGGTGGTTGAGGAATCAATTTGCCTCAGATATGGCGGTGGAGGCATCCTGTCTGATAAACACTTTTTAGCTTTCCTTTCAAACTGTGTTTTAGGCTGGGGATTAGGCTTTTGATAACTGTCTTAGCCGTAATCCCCACCGATTTGTCCACTAAATCTCTGCTATGATCCATTTCTGCTTTCTGCAATCTGATATTCGTTTATTGCGATTTCTTCATATTTTCCAAGTTTTACAGGGGTGCATGGTAACAAAGGCTCATGAAACCTTGTTGACAACATAGTTCTACACCTTGCAGTGAATCTCCTTTGACAAATCGAAAAAATGAGAATCGTCACCCTCGTCCCTCGAGTCTTCTTCAAACATGGCGGAAAGAAACTTAAACCTGCAAAATACAAACGAAATTATAAAATCCTGCGTTTATATGGAAATCTGCATCGGAAGGTGCGCGGAGGAGTGGGGCGATCGGAGCCGTTGATCACGCGGTGATCAACGGTCGGGGGCGAGTGGAAAAGTCAGCGGCGGAGATGTGTTGACTGTGCAATGGAATCAGGAAATTGAATGTGGACCGTCGATCTGCAAAGATCGACGACAGAGATGGATTCTCGGTCGCGCTGGGGGCCGGATAAATCGTATGCAACTTGGTTAAAGGGCGGGCGATTTTAATGAACGACAGCCGTTGGATGCGGGGGCTCCGATCGGACGGCTAAAATGGATTCCGCTGGGAGACCTGGTCTGGAAGATAACGCGCGGGGGAAGGGGTTAAGCAGCGGTTTTTCGAATAGTACAGAGGACGCGTGGCAGCCAGCGTATGGAATCGCTGGGCAACCGGGGAAAACCGTCCTTCGCACGAGGGTCGTGTGGAAAAACCGAGCGGTTTTGAGAGGTGACGTATGGTTGGGGGGCGGGTCCACACGATGAGTCGCGCGCCGCGCCGTCCGATCTGTGGAGCAGATCGACGGTCAAGATTATTCCTTCGATTTATATGGGTGGAGACTTTGGAAATTGATTTAAACCCGATTTTCATGAATTACAAAGGTTGTTGGTGCTTCGGGCGGAGAAAAATGGATAAGCGCCTGAGGGTTATAGCATTTGGTTCAGGCGCTCGGGTGCATGGAGGAAGAAGGGGTAGAGGGCTTAGCCTGAGGGGCTTAAGTCCAACGCATAGAAAAAATGTGTTTTCTGTGGCTGTTAAAGGAAAATGAAGGTTCCGGTAAGGCTAAGAAAGAGTCTTAGACCTCAGGAAATAAATTTTGATGAGGGAAAATAGAAGAAATGCGGAAATGAAGGATTTCCATGGGAAATGGAGAAAAAAGGAACTGAGTTAGTTGTGAGGAGAAGAAAAAGGGAGAAAGGGTCCTTTGCAGCAGTATTTAACTTGGAAATCAGCAGGGTTTCTGAAGTTTTTGGACATAAACAACAGTATGGGATATGGACAGAGAGAAAAGGCTGGAGGCCTTATAGATACTTTAAGAGCCAACAACTTTTAGGGATAAAATTTGTTCCTTGGAGGCTCCCAAAGCTTTTAGCCACCTTTTGGTGTAAAAAAATATTATAGGTGGCTAACAGTGGCTCCACATGGAGATGGTGCCTTCCTGAAGGCATCAAGAATTCAGACTTGATTTCTCTGGGATGCTGACCATGTGCCTCATCCTTTGGATTGCTCTTCTTTTCGCTGGATGATCTAGCTTTGCTCTGGAAAGTGATATTTAGTCATAAAAAAGAATGAACCTCATCAATACAATTCTCTACCTACCCAATCCTACTGTTCTAACATTTTTTCTTCATCAGAGTGCACTTGGATTGGCAAACTCTTGTACAACATTTTATTCTTTTGAAAGCATAAAAACTAATTTAACTCTACTCCTTACTTCTCCCTGAACTTAGATTAAACAGTTGAGCTCAGATTCTTCTCTACCTAATCTACTGCCTGTTGGGATTAAACTGTCCAACAGACTTTCATTCTCTAAATTCCACAACAAAAAATTCAAAAACAGTCAAGTCAAGATTAAGCTGTTTGACTTGCTGTGATCTATGGCATAAAAACAAGTTGCACATAGATTATTATTTGCAGAAATTTTAAACAAAACGGAAGGCTTAAGATCTGAAAATTTTTGAAGTACTGCCTTCTCTCTTTACAGCTCTATCTCTGACTTTGTTTGAGCTGTTGCTTCTTTTTCTCTGGTTCAGATTTTGAGTTTATTTGAACCTTCAATTTCTATCCTAATCTATCTACTGATAAGCCAAGATTAAACAGTTTGGCAAATCAAATTCACTATCCTATCAACATAAAAAATTTAAAGCTAATTAATCAAGATTAAACAGTTTGACTAACTAGGAGTGTGTTTTCAAGGAGTGGCATTTGAGCTTGCACACTTTCAGATTTGTTTCTCTTTTTGACGTGGGGCCTTGCCTTTCTTGTTTTTGTTCTACCCTCTTTTCATTTTTTCTTTGTTTTTGTATTTTTTGATTTTTCATAACTTTACATGCAATGGTGGATGGAATATTCATAATGGAAAAAGATAAAAGGATTTGAAACAAAAGTATCAAGAGAAGTAATGCTTAAGCATCCTGCCATTTACAGGACCCCCAAACAAATCTATTCCATCCAGTTCCTGTAAGAAAAAAACATTATGACCAGCGACTGAATGAATAGAGTTAGGGCCAAGCCAAAGGCTGTCAAATTTTCCATGCTTTCCCTTTTCTTCTTTTCTTGAGTCCCACATTAAAACTATTTCCCCAATCTTGAAATTGCTGGCCTTTGTTCTTCTGTCAAAAAGCTTTTTTATGCTGTCCTGTTTCTGCAATGCTTGGCTATATACTTCTTCCCTGGTTTGTTGAAGATGAACGGTCTGATTTATTCTTCTGATCATGGCATTATCTTCAGTCTGCAATTCTTGGATCAACTTCATAACTGGTACACCAAGACTGTTAGGAAAAATTGCATCTGTACCGTACACAAGCTGGAAAGGTGACATACCAATAGATTTCTTCAAATTTAATCTGTCAGCCCAAAGTGCATGGACCAGCTTTGTGTGCCAAGACTTTTTGTTGTCCTCCAACAGTTTCTTGATTATGTTCACTAAGCTTTTGTTGGAAGATTCTTCAAGTCCATTACCCTGAGGGTAATAGGCTGTGGAATGCCCCAACGTTATTTGATATCTATGACATAAGTCAACCATTTTCTTTGATCCAAATGCTGCTGCATTATCTGTGATGATCTTGGTAGGATAGCCAAATCTGGAGAGAATGTTAGTCTCCAAGAATTTTATGATAACTGAATCATTGGCCTGCCTACAAGGGATGGCTTCTATCCACTTAGTGAAATAGTCGGTGGCAGTGAGAATCCATCTATGCTGGGCAGAAGATGGTGGATGGATTTCTCCTATGAAATCAAGTCCCCACTGTTGAAACATAGCTTCAACAGTGATTGGATGTAGAGGAAGGGGTAGCAGTTTTCTTTTGCCCTCGAATAGTTGGCATTTATGGCAAGTAGTGGTCATCTTGTGTACATCAGGAAAAAGAGTAGGCCAATAGAAACCAGCCCTCAAAATTTTGTTGGCTGTTGCCTTCCAGTATAAATGACCTCCACACTCTCCTTCATGGAATTCTTGCTTAACCTTTTCTGCATCAAACTCATGCAAACATTTAAGCAATATACCACTTGCATTTTTCCAATAAAGACATTTATCAATAATGAAATAGTTTACAGCTTTTAACTTTAGGAATCTTGCCTTTGTTTTTGTCAAAACGGGAGGTGCATTTAAATTAAGCAAAACATAGACAATATCAGCATACCAAGGAGAATTCATAAAATGGTCTTCAACAATGGGAGTCGAGAATTCTTCTTGGCTATCCAAAGCACTAATCATATTAATATCAAGGACTTCGCAATTTGATTCAGCCATTAATCTAGCTAGACCTTGGCCTTTGATGAGTTTAGTGGGTTTTATCTCTAAATCATATTCAAGGATAACAACAATCCACTTACCTCTCTTACCATCTGGGTCCTGTGTTAGAATGTCTTTAACAACTGAGTTTGGGACAAAGGCAATAATGTGTGAGTGAAGGATGTATACTCTGAAGTCTTTTAAAGCCTTTACCAAAGCAAAAGCTTGCTTCTCCATAATGTTACACTTCAAAGGAGCATCCCTCAATGATTTTCTAAAGAATGCAATAGGCTGCGCTTGTCCTTGTGGATTTTTCTATAAAAGGATAACAGCTATGGTATGTTCAGATGCAAATGAGAAGATATAAAAATCTTTTGAAAAATCAGGACTTATGAGAACCGGTGTTTTGGTTAATGCTTGTTTCACCAGCTCAAAGGATGTCTTTGCTTCCAAGGTCCATTTTATCCCTTGCATCTTCTTCAACATGTTTGTGATATTCCTAAGGAGCTCAGCTAAGTTGGGGATGAACCTTCTCAAAAAGTTGATCTTCCCAATGAAAGATTGCAACTCTTTGATGTTTCGTGGATGAGAGATTTGCAATATGGCCTCAATCCTTTTGGGATCAATCTTAATACCCTCCTCAGAAATAATGTGCCCAAGAAGTTTACCTTCTTGGAGACCAAATAAAGTCTTTTTAGGGTTTAAAGATATCCCAAACTTTCTGCACTTCTCGAAAACTTTCTTCAAATGTTCTAAGTGTTCTTCATCTGTTTTTGAAAACACAGTGACATCATCAAGATAGATAATGATGAAGAAGCCCAATTCTTCCGAGAATGCTATGTCCATGGCTCTTTGAAAGGTGGCTCCAGCATTCATTAGACCGAAGGGCATTTTCACATACATGAAGGTGCCCCATGGTGTGGTAAAAGCCGTCTTTAATTGATTAGCAGGGTGGACTAAGATCTGATTATACCCTGAATAGCCATCCAGCAAAGAAATTCTTCTAGACCCTACCACCCTTTGTAAAATATGATCCATTTTTGGTAAAGGGTAGTTGTTTTTTAAAGAAGCTTTGTATAAATCTCTAAAGTCTATACAAAGCCTGATTTCTCCAGTTTTCTTCCTAACAGACACCAGATTAGATATCCATTCATAATATCTAATAGGGACTATAATACCAGCTTCATACATCTTCATGATTTCCTTTTTAACCAAAGGCAACTGCACAGGGTTTATTCTGCGTAGTTTCTGTTTGAATGGTTTTTGGTTTTCTTTAAGAGGGATTTTGTGCTGTATTATTTCAGTGTCATAGGACTTAAGATCTTCGTAACTCCATGCAAAAACATCAAAAAATTCCTTGAACAACTCTATGTATTTGAGTTTAATGTGAGTTGGCAAAGTTTTGGACAGTTTGATTATTCTCGGTTTCTCTTCACTGCCAATATTGAACTCCTCTACCTCAGTCTCTACAGGTTCCAGTTTTGGTTTATTTGCCACATTGTTAAAATCGAACAACTCTTCCAAATGTGCAAGACCACTTGGCAAACCTTCGTCTTTAGAATGCAGAGTTTCTATTTCTTCTGTTCCTGATCCTGCACTCAATTCTGTTTTGTTTCTGAGTTTTCTAGTTTGAAGGTTAATATTGGCAGGCTTAGGAGACGGTTCTTCTTTACCAAGAAAGTTTTCTTCGCTGCAGTCTGTATCATAATCTGAGTCCGAACTATGCAGTTCGAATTCATTTCTGAATTGCATGAAGTCTTCTATTTGTTTGTCATTGTCAAACACTTGCCAATATTTTTTGTTATCAGGCACTTCTAGTCTAAATTTTATCGGAGTTGTGTTATCTCCAGTTTCATATGGCGTTAGACATGTCCTGGCCGCAAAAGCTAAATTGTGGGCTGCAATGTTTCTTTTCCTTGGGACGAAACTCAGGTTGGCCTCCTCAAATGTTTTCAAAAGGTCCATGACATCATTCCGATAGGCTCTAAGTCTGGGATGATTTGCATTATACTCCCCATTGACTTGCCTAATGATTAACTCAGAATCCCCATACACATTAATTCTTCTGGCTCCTAACTTCTTCAAGAGATGCAAGCCTAAGAGAAGGGATTCATATTCTGCTATGTTAATTGAACACTGAAAGTTTAATTTGCATGAAATGCATTCAGTGTGGTTGTTTTCAGTGTTAGTAATCCAGACACCTGCACCAGCGTTATTTCTAGTGCATGACCCATCAAAATACATATTCCAAAGAGGATTGTTCTTAGTTTGATCTGTTTGGTGAACGTCCTTTTCAACTTCTGTGTTTTTGGATGCTTCTTGGTTATCAGCGGTCAATTGCGTTTGCTTTGATTCCTCAAGCGTTTCGTTGCGTGGAGGAATTTCCTTTTGACTGTCCATGTTCAAAATGAATGGGTTCATGATTTGCAACTCAAGACTTCCATTTGGTTTGCTAACACTTTCAGATACACTAAACTGCTCAGACACCTCTGCGTTGTTTTTCACTTCCCTTCTAACGGCCGTCAATTCTGTTAAAGTGACTGGTTCATTAAATGTTTCATCATTAAACATGATAAAAGAATCAAGGTCTGTATTTATAGAATACAGGGGAGAGTTTTGAGGTCTGTCTTGACTTGTGACTGTGTATTTCATATGAGACTCCCTGTAAAGTCTTCTATTCTGATTGAAAACAGGGATAGTCGCATAGGTCATGTCCATCTGCATGGTACCTTGTACCTTAGCCCCCCAATATCTTGATAAGAGCATTCCATATTTTGGGGGAACATCAGCCACAACAATATCCATAACTAAACACTTGGCTGGAATCTGAGCTAGGTTAACACAGAGGTCTTTGATCAAGCCTAGACATTTTACTCTGCTTGAATCAAAGGAGTATAGGTCTTTGTAAGGTCTGGTAATTTCAAGACCCAGGCTCTCCATTACTGCCTTCGGCATTAAATTATGAGAAGCCTCGGAATCATGCATAGCATTGTGCAAAATCTTGTCATGGATGTTTAAACTTACATAAAAGGGAGGGATAGGTCCCTCTTGATATTTACCTTCAATCTTGGGACCAAAAATAAGCTGTGGTTGGTCATCATTTAGATTGAGAGTGTCCTCATTCTCTTGTATGTTTAAGGCCTTCAAAATTTGATTCCTATATACATGTTGGGCAGCTAATTCGGTCAGGGGAACATAAATTTTAATCTTTGAGATTTCCTGTTCCATGCTGAAAGGAATTTGATTCTTTAAGGTGCTGGTTTCAGCCCTATTAGCTGTCATTTTATCAGCAACATCAGTTTGATGCTTTGCTTTATTTACATTTGATACAGTTGTTTTAACATGAGTACTAGCCGAGGTGTTAGTACTGCTAATGTCTGCACTCTGTTTTTCAAGATTTTGGGTGCTTTTGTCTTTACCTTTATCAGAATTTACAGCCACTATTTTATCCTTTTGTTTGACCATTTTAGGCTTGGTTGTGGTGCTGTTTTGTGAAGATTTTTCAGAGGTTTTGGTGCTGGGGGTTTTTTGACTGGTTTTACTCCTAAGGTCATATTCTCTTTGAGTCTCTATGATGACATTTTCCATGTCCTGATAATTGTTTGCATCATCATGCCTTTTTTCATCATAAAGTGTGTATAGACCTTGTTTCTTATCATAATGAATCTCGAAGTCATCAATATCTGCTCCCAGCATGTTGATGTCTTCTTCTTTTGTTACCTCATCTGTTTCCTCAACCTCACTCACATAGTTTTGATGAAAGGGAGGAGTGATCTGTTGATCATCTTCCCTGGGTTTGTTTTGAGGTTGGTTCCTTTTAACATTCTGATTTTGGTTTTGGTTTCTGTTTTGAGGAGCGTTTTGATTTAGATTTGCTTGCGCTCTCTCAAGGATGCTCATCTTCTTCATCATCTCTTCCATCATTCTTTCCATCTTGGAATTGGAAGTGGAAGGTGTGGGTTCCTCCCCGAAGGATACTCTCTTCTCTTTCTTCATCCTTGCTCTTTTCTCCATTAATTTTACTTCCACAGAGAGAGCACCTCTTTGCATATCTTCAAGGGTTGCAAAATCTCTCTCTCTTAACGAATAGGTCATATCAGCATCAAACCCTTCAGGAAATTTGTTTAAAGCTGAACCTTGTGGAGGTTTTAATTCCGGGGAAAGCGCATTATACACTGTTAAATCTGGTACAGTAAGCTTGTACACTTTCCCCTGGGTTCCTATGGAGATTGTTATAGTCAGCAAGAACTTGTAGAGGGTTCTTCCGTACTTCCCACTTGTTTAAGAATGTCTGATGAAAGGCCTGGAGACCGTTAATGCTATGAGGGGCCAGAGCTTTGAACCATTTTCTAACTTCTCCCCCTAAGATTTGAGCAAATAATCTTACTTTGACAGAATCATTATCAATTTCATTTCTGTCAAAATAGTCATTCATCTTATCCACATGTTGTGATGCAGTTATAGAATTGCTAGCATCATACAATGGGATTTTGGACTGATAGTCCTGTGGAAGGTTGGCTAATGGTACAGGAAGGACCAAGGGAGCATACCATGATGCCATGATAGGTGGTGGGGGTGGATTTACAAGAGGTGGAGTGGGCTGAAGTGGGGTGGTTTGAATAGTGGATGAGGGATGAACAAAAGCGGATGGAACAGGAGTAGATTGTTGAGGTGATCTTGGATGAGAGACACCTAAGTTAAGAAGAAAATGTAAATCAGGAGGCGTTGTTTCTCTGCTACCAAGATGTTCACTTGTTTCAGGAGATGATAGTGAAGACTCAGAATCTAGTTGTTCTAACTCACTAAATGACCTAGTCCTAAATGGATTAACTAAGTCAGCTTGGGAGTGTTGTAGAGCTGAAAGTTTTTTAGGAACTGATTTAGCTCTTGGGGGTGATCTGAAAACAGTTGATAATTTAATCTTAGGAGATTTCCAAAGGATACTTTTTGGGTCATCAACTATCTCAGGTGGGTTGGGGTCAGGATGGGCTTTAGTGTGGATCTTTCTAGAATCCACTATGCTTATGTTTTTAGACCCAAATAAACCAGAAAAGTTCAACCAGATATGACAATCTTTGAGAGGTTAACTAATCTGCTTTCACAATTTTAATCCTACAGTCCTCTAACTAGATTTGAATGATATTATAATGATGAGGGTTCTTCCCAGTGGAGTCTTAAGGTCTGTTTAGGATTGTGGAGTCGTCAGGTGGAAAGTTTAGAATGTTTCCTAAGAGATGCATTGTCCACCACAGTGCTTGCGAAACATCTCTTTTCAAGGATATCCCACAACACAACAAACTCTAACCAGAGATTGACTGGGAGGGCATTCACCAGATATGTCACCTCTAAGAGAGGATGAGATCCGAAGGCTACCTGGCCCTCTCCAGACTCTGTCTAGGAGTATGGGGTAAAACACAATCAAAAGGTAAATGATATGTAGGAGTAAGTGTTTTACTACCAATCTGAAATGTTTTTGGTATTTTCTGAGTTATTTTTTATTTGTGGTTCCTAATTATAAGCTACCTTTGCTTCAAAACTTAGCTACGGTTGTGAAACAAAGACAATCTACTCTTATGGCTAAGCTAGCTGATTTTCCAAGGTTGGATAAAGTCTTAAGAGAATCCTAGAATTGACCTAGATTGTCACTGATTCAAACAAGTTTCATCATAAGTACCAGTCTCGGTAGCGCTTGGAGATGCTGCTTTTTACTCACCAGATTTTATAAGATTAAGGGACGGGTCCCCAGCGGAGTCGCCAGAAATGTTAGGTCTCTGTAATAAGCAAGATTGGCAAAAGTCCGATCACAGAGTTAACATCATTTCAACCAACTTTGGGATTCTAGGATCTAGCCCTCCTAAATCCGGAGAGGGATCTCTCCAATATGTACAAAGATGGATTTTTCTTTGAAAGCTTAAGGTAATGATATTAGGCTAGTTATGAAGTCCAAGGGTTTTGTTTTGTTTTTGGATGGTTGGGCATGATTTGCTGTTTGAGGCGGAAAGATCTATATGCAAAGAGTTACAAAGGTGAGAAGTTGCAAGCAAATAGGACAGCTTAGGGTAACAGATAGATATAACACTGGTTTTTAGTCCATTGGGCTATGGAGTCATATCTGGGCTTTAATTGAACAACAACATCAAGGGTGATCCAAGGGGCAAGTCATCTATATCACAAGATTATTGAGATTAAAGTGATGAAATGGAAACAATAAAGTGTTGGAAAGGTGGAAACTGATAATAATTTCTCAAAGGATTTATAGTCAGTCCAAACAAGGAAAAGCTTCTTAAGCAACTGTTTAAAACCAACCAAGAACAGGGCTAACCATAAAATTCTTGGGCAAGTCTGTATTAAAGCAGCTTAATTGACAAACAATCCAGTAATCCACATAATTACTTTCAGAAAATATGAAAACACATAAGAGAAACACAATGTAACCTAAGATCAGATAAGGTACTTTTAAACCTAGTCTGCTTTCAGTCAACACCAAGGGAAACTTTCAGAATCTGCCTTTGGAGAAAAGAATCTAAGAATCAGGGCAAACCATAACTTCTCTAGTCTAACTTTAATAGCAAATAATGGAAATCACATTCAAGAGCAATGTTTATGTAAACAAAAGGATGAGGGAATGCCAACATTCCTAACTGTTTAAACAGTATTAAATCATTCTTAAATAAACAAATTTGAAGAAAACATTAAGATAAATATTTCTTAGCCAGAGAAGGTTACTGATATACAGTAGATCCTAACCCTGTTTAAACTGTTCTTTACAGCAGAATATGAACAATATGGCATACATAGAAGGAAACGATTTAACAAAGAAAGAAGCACTTCACCAGTGATATAGACTAGGATCCCAAGAAAAAACTTTTATATTGATGTCAAACCAGTTACAATCTTTAGGTTCAATGTTTCAGTTCAGCAATCATCTTCACTATTCAACCTAACTACTCTAGCACAAACAGAGCTTCAAGGGCTAGCGAACACTATGTACAAATAGAAGTCTCCAGCTCAAGTGTATTTCAAAGTTCTGCAACCAACCAACCCCTCACTCATCTTTTACTGAAGTATTTATAGAAGAATGAGGAGGTGAGATGTGATAAAAGATCTCAAAATTAATTAATACAGGCATTTAATGTCTTCTTGGCCTTTGAGGGGCTCAACGAAGAAACTGTACAGGTGTTCCGCTGTATTAACTGATTTACACTTATGATTTTTAGCTTGGTGGGAGCTTTGTTGACCTTTTGAGGATCTGTGTACAATTAGGGTTACTATGTGGACCTCTGTCAATAAATTCCATGGCAAAAGTAACTTCTTTGGCTGTTTCGAGGAAAAATATCTGATCCTGCTCCATAAATTCATCTCCTGATTGAGTGTTTTGAGGCAATAGGTGGCACTGTGGTGGTTGAGGAATCAATCTGCCTTAGATATGGCGGTGGAGGCATCCTGTTTGATAAACACTTTTTAGGTCTTCCTTTCAAACTGTGTTTTAGGCTGGGGATTAGGTTTTTGATAACTGTCTTAGCCGTAATCCCCACCGATTTGTCCACTAAATCTCTGCTCTGATCCATTTCTGCTCTCTGCAATCTAATACTTGTTCATTGCGATTTCTTCATATTTTCCAAGTTTTACAGGGGCGCCTGGTAACAAAGGCTCATGAAACCTTGTTGACATCATAGTTCTAAACCCTGCAGTGAATCTCCTTTGACAAATCGAAAGAACGAGAATCGTCACCCTCGTCCTTCGAGTCTTCTTCAATCATGGCAGAAAAAACCTTAAACTTGCAAAATACAAACGAAATTATAAAATCCTGCGTTTATATGGAAATCTGCATCGGAAGGTGTGTGGGGAGTGGGGCGATCGGAGCCGTTGATCGCGTGGTGATCAACGGTCGAGAGTGATTGGAAAATTCAGCGGTGGAGAAAGTTGACTGGGCAATAGAATCGGGCAATTGAATGCGGACCGTCGATCTGCAGAGATCGACGGCAGAGATTTACTTCCCACCGCGCGATGGCTTGGTTATCGAGCGGGTGCTTTGGTTAACGGTCAGGCATCTTGGGTGATCATCAACCATTGGATCAGCGGGCCCAGATCGGACGGCTTTCGTAGATTCCGCTGGGCGCCCTGGTCCGAAGAATAATGCGCGAGGGACAATGATAGCTCAGTGGTTTTGAAATAGGGTGGAGGACACACGTCGGGCGGTGTGTGGATTCGCTGGGCAACTGGGGAAAACCATCCTTCGCACGAGGGCAGTGTGGAAAAATCGAGTGGTTTTGAGAGGTGACGTATGGTTGGGGGGGGGGGCCACACGATAAGTCGTGTGCCGCGCCGTCCGATCTGTGGAGCAGATCGACGGTCAAGATTATTCCATCAATTTATATGGGCGGAGACTTTGGAAATTGATTTAAACTCGATTTTCATGAATTACAAAGGTTGGTGGTGCTTCGGGCGGAGAAAAATGGATAAGCGCCCGAGGGTTATAGCATTTGGTTCAGGCGCTCGGGCGCATGGAGGAAGAAGGGGTAGAGGGCTTAGCCTGAGGGGCTTAAGTCCAGCGCATAGAAAAATGTGTTTTCTATGGTTTTGAAGGGAAATGAAGGTTCCGGTAAGGCTAAGAAAAAGTCTTAGACCTTAGGAAATAAATTTTGATGAGGGAAAATAGAAGAAATGCGGAAATGAAGGATTTCCATGGGAAATGGAGAAAAATGAACTGAGTTAGTTGTGAGGAGAAGAAAAAGGGAGAAGGGGTCCTTTGCAGCAATATTTAACTTTGGAAATCGGCAGGGTTTCTGAGGTTTTTGGACATAAACAGTTGTATGGGATATGGAAAGAGGGAAAAGGTTGGAGGCCTTATAGAGACTTCAAAAGCCAACAACTTTTAGTGATAAAATTTGTTCCTTGGAGGCTCCTAAAGCTTTAGCCACCTTTTGGTATAACAAAATATTATAGGTGGCTAACAGGGAGATCGAGACAATGGTGAGTATAATGGTCGTACTCACCATGTATCAAATAAGAATAGTTTGTTTGAAGAGGTGGCATTTTTCTTTGCCGTTGGGCATTGCCTGGCTTCTGGCTCTGATTCCGGTTGGAGTTGCGTCGAGCCTAGGATTGCGGCAGGCATTGCTGGTTGTTGTCCCCTTGTCTAGGATTTCCTTTGGGTTTGTTTTTTCCTTTTTTATTCTCCTAGTTATATTGGTGTGGTTGGTTTTGCGAAGGTTGCACAAAGTTCACCTGTGCATTAGTCTGCATAAGCGGGTCTTGTGTTGCGGACTGAGCATAATGCGATCCCTGGTTTTCACCTGGCTGTTGGAGAGGAGCTCTTATGTTAGTGTTTCTCTCTGTATACTGGGTCCCCTAAGCTAGAGGATAGGGTCCTCCATGGTGATATGCTTGCCCCCTATTGGTCAAATTTTGGTGAGTCAT
>JAXQQM020057813.1:0-10287 GCA_034641835.2 Pinus albicaulis | reverse complement strand
TACTCTTCTTTCATTTCTCATTCTGGCTATCTTAGCTAACAAATTTTCTTCTACGCTAACTGCATTTATTTGCATTTTTTGTAGTGTTTCTAGGTTTATTTCTCTCAATTGGTATAACCTATCCATATCAAAACCATCAGGGAATTTTATTAAAGCTAGATCTAGTGGGGGTTTGATGTTTGCAAGAATAGAATTATAGATGTTGTTGAATCTAGTACAATAGTCCTGAACTGACTCATTAGGAGCTCTTCTAATGTGTTCATATTCAGATAAAATTTGTAAGGGATTCTTCTTTTTCTCCCATCTATTGATAAACAATCTATGGAAAGCTTCTAAATCAGCAATATGATTGGCAGGTAAAGCTTTAAACCAATTTTTTACTTCTCCAGCTAAATTTTGGGCAAACAGTCTCATTTGAACACCAGCTTCATCAATTTCATGAAATTCAAAGTAATCAGTCGTTTTCTTAACATGTTTTTGTGCAGTGTATTGACCATTTCCATCAAATTGAAGGATTTTGCTTTGGTAATCTTGGGGCATGGCATGTAATTGAGCTGGTAGGACCAATGGGGCATATCTGCCTGCCATGGCTAAAATTATAGCTTGGCTAGGAGGTAAATGTGTGGCGCTAGGTGATGAGGTTGAAGTAATTGCAGATGATCTTGGGATACTAGATGATGTGCTTGGAAATGATGTTGAAGTACTTGAAAATGTAGCAGCAGTGCTAAAATTTGAACTTGAAGTATTTGGAGATGGAAATAAAACTCTAGGTTGAAGACGAAGCTTAGGGATGAATGATTCAGTGGAATGAAGTGTAGCGAATGTAATAGATGAGGTGGTACTAAATAAAGATGAATTTACAGACTCTGAATGAATGGTAAAAGGCTTAGGGGTATAAGAAGATAAATCAGTCAATTCAACAGAATGTTGAAAATAGACTTCATCAATTTCCTTAATCAAAGTTGCAGCCAAAGCATCAAGATTATCAAAAGGTTCCAGAGCTTGTTGATCTGAATTTACTGAAATAGTTTCCTTCTTAGTTTCAATGAATGAAATGAAATCGGGATCTATTACATTGTCAACATATTTGAAAAACCATGCAGATATCTTTCAAATGGTCAGCAAGGGTCTTGGATTGTACAGTGAGGTCGTCCAAATAGGTGAGGATGAGATGAGATAAGTCATGAAATATGTATTTCATGGCCCGCTGGAAGGTGGCTCCAAGGTTTTTAAGTCCAAATGGAATAACTTAGTATGGCATAACTCCTCTAACTCTGTGCAAGTGTTGGTAGTGTTATCACTCCAATAATTCTCAGGGTTTTTAATCTTTTGTTTTAAATAATATTAGAGGTAACCACAAACCTAATTTTAAGCTTAGGATCTAGCCTTCCTAATGCTCAGAGAGGGCTCTCTCTATGTGATTTAACTTTGTTTTTTTTAGTTCATTTTAGGCTAGTTATGTAAGATTGATTAGGTTTTTTATTTCATTTGGTTTGGTGGTGGAATCACTGATTTAGATGGATAGATGCAAGTATATATTCCATTGGGATAATGGAGTCAATGTATCAAGCAACAGAGAAGAATCAAGGTTCTAAAGGGAAGTGTCCACAGGGCAAGATAGTTGAGCTATTTCAAATCTTTAGGCTGGATGATGAAATGGTTTCTATCGGGATGAGAGAGAAATTAAGGATTCTCAGATCCAGATAATGAGGGAAATGGCAGAGGTTAATCGAAATTAGGGAGAAATTAAGAATTCCCTAATCTATATATTAGTAGAAAACATGGAAATGAAATAAAAGTTCAAGACAAAGTGTTTTTAAACAAGTTCTTAAATAATATTCCTGTTATACATTTAGATTTAGAAAACATGAAAGTATGTGAAAAACTCTAGAAAATAACATAGAACAATTGAAAGTACTTCACTGAAGTGGCCCAACACATGAATCCTGTAATATAATGCCTTTATTTCTCAATCCAGTCTGGTGACTTGAAAATGGTACAAAGAACCCTCTGGTTTAGATCAATGCAACTATAGAAATGTTTATCAATCCACAATCCCCACACAATACTTTGAATTGTGAAGTATTTATACAAAAAACTAATATGAAATATCCTAAACTAACTTAGGAATTATTCAAGGAATACAAAATATCTTCATGCAAGAAGATAGAGACAATTATCTAACTGATGCAAGTTGTCCCTACTTTTATTGATTTTGTTTGTTTGTTGTTTGATATTTTGTTGATTTCTCTCTGACTATTGCTTAACGAAGGACGTCTTTTAGGCAGTTGAGTGTCCTTTACGCTGGTTTTTTTTCACTCTGCTTTGTGATTTCTGTTTTGTCTTTAAACTCTGACTTTCATCTGATACTCTTTAACTTTAACTAATACTCTTTAACTATCTCTGTTTTCACTTTTACCTTTGACTGTTCTGTTACTGTTTTACCTTTCACTTTCAAAGTAAATCAGTAAAATTTTCCCAATATTCTGCATCTGGTAACTTAATTTTCACCATTCTTCTGAAGATTTCATCTGCTCCTGTGTACTTTGTAAATGTAGGTTTGTTGATGAATAAATGTTTTACCTCATGTTGTAGGTAAAAGAGGTTCTCAAAACTCTTATAGAGTACTTTTCCTGTTGGAATTCCTTGCATGGCTGAATTTTTGGCTTGTTCCTTTGCCACTTCTCTGAGTTTCTTATCATAATCTTCTTGTTTCATCAACCTGTCAATGATAACCAATGGATTTGGTAGGCCTTTCTGCCTTAAAATATCAAACTTCATCATGAATCTGTTTATGGAAAGCTCCATGTTCTAACACTTTTCTTCTAACTGTACCATCAAGTTCTTTTTAGAAATCACCTTTTCCAATTCCTGCTTATTCTTGGATAAAATAAACTTAGTGATTTCATTAGCCTCTTCTGGCTTATTACCAAGTTCTTCTTTGATTTTCTGTATGGCTTCATTTGCTTCTTTCATTAAATCCTTATGTTCATAAATAACTTGAATGGATGGCCAAATATCATTGACAGAGCCAATGATATTGGCCCATAGTTGTTGCTTGGCTTGGGCAAGTGGTTCTTTCAATGTCATTTATTTCTCTAACTTCTGCAATTTCTCATTCAATATGTTTTTCTTCTATACTTCATTCTTGTCCATGATCTGTATTAGTTTCTTCTCATCCTCTAGACTTTTGATTTGTTCTTTAAGTCTATTTATTTGATTAGTTTGCATGGACATTTCTTGCATTGCTTTAACTAGTTTACCTGCTTCATCACTAGGTTGTGTTACTGTTGTAGATGACTCTGTTGCTGAAGTAGTTGATGATGAAATGGGAAGTGTTGTAGCTACTAGAACTGATGGGGCCAATGATTCTTCTAAGGTAGAAGGAACAACTATAGTGAATGTATAAATAACAATGACAGGGATTTCTTCTGAGCTGTCCTTTTTCTCCTACACTAACTTATCCATCTCATTTTCCATTTCTTTCAATTGGGCAGTTAACAGAAGAATGAGGTTCATCATCTCATCTTTTTGGCTTGCATCCTATAATACTTCTTTGGCCTGTGGATGCTCAGTAGGAGGAAATTTGAGTTGCTTATTTAATGCAGAAATGTCTACATTCTTTTTATTTATGAGTTCTTCTGCAAATTTAACATTCTTGGGATCATATCATACTTTAATAACCAAATATTCCAGTGATTTAATTATGTTATATTTAGCCTGTGAGGATGATTTTTCTAGATTTAGCTGACCTCTGATTTTCTCTAGAGTATTTTGAAGCTTCTATACACACATGGCTTTGTTGGTCATGGTAGAATACAAAATTTTACCAGCTTGCCTATGAAATTATATCTGGTCTATAGGATGAAGATATTTTTCTTGAACTTCATATGATGTATTGTTATAATCTGCTGATGACTTAGGATGTTTCATTGTTGGTTGCAATAAAGTCATCTGCATCTTTTTGGTCTTGTAGTCAAATGCTAAAAGTAACCTTCTTTGGTCACTTGGTGTCTGCTTCTAGTATTGGGCATAAGTATTAGCTTTTAATGCCTCATTTCTGAGATTGATTTCCTTGTACTTCTGCATGACATCATGTTATTTTTCTACTAGCTTACTTGATGAATACACTTCAACACTATGATGTTTCTTAATAATCTGAGTGTTAGATGTTGAAGGTTGGTGAGTTTCCTCTAAAACTACTGGAGGTGCGTTGTCCTTTACCACTGTACATGTATCAATGATCTCAATAGTTTCGACTTGTTCAGTTACAAGATTTAATTTGGGCTTCTTCTTGTACATCAATTTGAATTTTTTTCAGTGGTGGTTTGTGCTGAGTATGATCCTTCTTCTCTTTCTCTCTTAGAGTTCCTATCCTGTGGGGATGGAGTCTGCAAGATGGAACTAGTATCACCTTGCTTCTCTACCTCTTTCAAAGTGTTCTCTAACCATTCAGACTTATTGGAGTACTTCTCTATTTCTGGCTTAGACTCATGTAAAAAATGAGTTAACTTAAACTTGATTCTTAACTATCTAATAACTCCTAGAGGATCATAATTCCATTTTAAACTTTGACTGAACTTAAATTCTTGTCGATACTTTTCTGCCTGTTGTCCAACAATCCTATTATTGCAAATGAAGGGACCAATCTAGTTTTTTATCTTAAACTACGTTTTCTTATTAGCTGATATAAAGTTAACTTCATCAAACTTAAGAATATTCCTGATATACTCAAGTGAAAATAACCTCATGGGGGGGGGGGGGTATTTTGGCAGTTTATATGGGGTTAGATGACAACCATAAACTCTAATCTCTATGTATTTTTGGTAAAGATACCAATCTCCTGTCTTACTGTGTTATGATAACTGCAAGACCTTTTTAATCTCATCATTGACTCTTGGTTGAATGTTGTTGTTCAACATGTTGACAATTGGACACATGAATGAGTCAATGAAGTCTTTATATGTGAACTCTATAGAATATTTCCTGGTTAATGAATTCCAAACTATTACTGACTGTGGATTACCTTCAACATTAATTTTTTGAAGGTTGATGGAAAATTTTTTAGATTGGAAGTATAAGAACATGTGGAGAGAAACAGATGAATACTTGAAGACACCTTCTATGGGAATTTTAACAAATTGTTCATGGATTGTATCATAGAGGTACTAGGAAAAATTTAATATAGAAGAAGGAGGCTGACCAGGGGAGAAAATAGAAAGACATCATGGTAATAATATGCCTGGTTATTTCAGATAATATAGCATATGGGTAAGGATGATTAGTCTTGGGAGTTTCTACTGATGAGGCAATGAATGTTTGGAATATCTGGAACCTCTTGGGGAATTCTAGATTCAGATATAATTGAGTAAGGGTCTCAATAAAAAGAGGGGTTTCATCAGGCCTAGGTTGAATTTGCATCATTTTATTTATTGATTAAGCTATGATAGTGAATAAAATCTCTTTACCAGAGGTTATTAGGGCTCTTTGGTCAAGCAAATAACTGGTTTGACAGAGTCTGATGACCTCTACATATTGGAAGGTCTGTAAGACAATATACTTGGGAAAATTAGACTCCCAAAGGTTTAAACATCATCAACTTGGTCAATTAACTTATCATGGCTCCAACAGTGGAGCTCAAGGAGGTTGAATTCAGTGACAGGGTCTCTATCTTCTAAGGGAATGTGTTCCACATCAACAATAGGAGGTTGCAAGGAATTAACTGTTACAATACCTTGGGAAGCCATTTTAATCAATTAATTACTCTTCTTTGATCAATAAATAAGTTCAGGCCCCTAGAAATACTGTGAAAAGATGATTTACAGTATGTAGAAAGGGTTTGGGAGGAAACGATGACTTTTCATCTAGTGTGTTGAGCTCCTAAATTGGTTCAATTGATTAAATGATTACTTTATTTGCTTAAGAACATGCCTTTGCACTAAGGAATACCTGGATTGGGTAATTTTTGTTTGCAGAGGAGGTTCTGGAGGCAATAGAAGCTTTGCTGGTCTTCGGTGGTCTTTATACTACTTCTGCAGCTTTTCTGGTGTAAAAAGGCCTTGAATTCTGGTTGAAATATCTTGAAACAGGTCGGTAGAGCTTTTTCACCTTGAGAATAGGTCGGCAAGGGTTATTATCCACAAATTGTAATAGAATAATTGTGAAAGGATGGAAAGGGCTGCTTTATACATTTTTAACCAACAATGGTTAAACAATAATGCGTGGGGTCAAATTCAAATAAGGGTCATTTTCGTTGCAACGGGCAGGAATACCATTTGGTGGTTTTCGCATTGGCAGAAGATGGTAAGCGGTATTCGTTGGAGGGATGCGATGGAATGAAAAATTTCCACGTAGCAGGTAGCAGGGCTGCAAAAACAACTCATTTCGCAAGGTCTAAGTGACGTTAAAGTTTTGATAGTCAGGGATGCGAAATAGGCTATTGGTTGTCAGATCTGATCAATATTGATCGGATGGATGGGCAAATATGAGGAATTCATCAGGGATCTGATAGGCAATGGGTCCCAGGTTAATTTATACGATGTGATTTAATGTATATGCAAAATTTAGGAATATATGGGGTTGGGACTTTACAATAGGTGGGGTTTATAACAAACTATATGTTATATGGGATCGGGAGTAATGTATGTTATGAGAGAATTAATAAATTTGGGGTAAATGTGTATTATATGCGGGAGATAATATAATATAGTTAAATCCAAGATTAGTACATGGGTGGGATTTTAAAATACATTAGGGATAGTGTTAAAACAGATATCGGGAAGGATTTTTCATAGTCGGGCTCGGCATAACAATTTAAACAAATACATAGGATAAAGGGTTTTTGTAGTATTTTGAATGAAAAGGGAAGTTAATAAAGGAATTTATACTTTTCCAAAGTTAAATATGGCTTTTTAACTAAGGAAAAGGGGTGTTTGTAAGGAAGAATGAATGTAGTAAGGAGAAAGGTAAATGTGAAGGGGAAGGGGTATTTTTACAAGGGAAATGAATTTAGAAGGAAGTTAGTAATATGAAATTACCATTTTCTACTACCCATGCCTTGTGAAAAATAATTATGCCTACCCATCATCTACCCTAACATTTTTTCTTCATTTATTCGGGTGCATTTAAGCTTGCAGGCCCTTTTTATTTTTCTTTTAAAAGAAAACTATCTAACTCTAACCTTATTACTTCCAATGGCTCAGATTAAACTGTTGAGCTCATTATTATTCTCTACCTAACTACTGATCTGCCAAGATTAAATAGTTTGGCTAAATCTTTATTCTCTAACTATCAACATAAAATTTAAATCATGAATAATCAAGATTAAGTTGTTTGACTATCATGGATTGTGGCATTCCTGACAAGCAGAACACAATATTTATTTTGCGAAATAAAGTAAAAAGTAGTGGCATTTGAATTTGCATCACTTTCAGGATCTATTTTATCCCTTTTTTTGTTGGGGTTCATATTCTATATTCTTTTTTGATCTTTTTTCTTTTAGTCCTTTGATTTTTCTTTTAGGACTTACCCTCTTTACATTTTTTAATATGGGAAAACAATTTGTAGAAAGAAAAGTATGTACATATTACAATATTAATCACAATCAATTTAAAATTATGAATCATGTTATTATAGGACCCTAACAGTGGCTCCACATGGGGATGGAATTTCCTAGTGAAATTTCAATAACTTAAAGATAAGTAGCCTTTGAAATTTGACTATGCTTGCCTTGAAACTATTTTATGAGCTCTGATTTATTCATACTTATGATATTTTGTATTTCAAAGCTTAGGGCCTTCTCTTCGGGCTTCAACTTTGCAAGAAAAACATCCAATCCAGCCTATGCTTTGCAATGTTATGTACAATGAGAAAAGTAAAAAAAGTGAACTATTGGTTAATCTGGGGAAAATTAATGCTTCAACATCCTACCATTGATAGGTCTAGCTGGCAGATTTGATCCATCTAACTCCTTCAAAAATAATGCATTATTACCTCTGTAACCATAAATGATATAAGGACCTTTCCATAGAAAATCAAATTAGACATGTTTACCTTTATCTTCTCTCCTTGAATCCCATTTAAGCACTCTATCATCTATGTAAAAATCATCTTCCTTTGTTTTATTATCAAATATCTTTTTGATTTTATCTTAGATAACTTGTGATTTGACATAGACTTCTTCCCTGGTTTTCTGCAAGTGTATAGTCTAATTTATCCTTCTCTGGATATCATTGGGTTCTACCTGTAGTTCTTGGATCATCTTCATCACTGACACTCCTAAAGAGGATGGAAAAAAAATATCCATTCCATATACTAGTTGATAAGGGGATGTACCAATGGACTTCTTTGTGGTGAGTCTGTTCGCCCATAAGGCATTAACTAACCTTTTGTTCCAAGTCTTTTTGTTGTCTTCTAACAATTTCTTGATGATATTAACCAGGCTTTTATTGGATGATTCTACAAGACCATTACCTTGAGGGTAATAGGTAGTGGAATGGCCAAGGCTAATGTGTTATTTGTTACAGAAGTAAATCATTTTCTTAGACTTGAAAGCAACTGCATTATTAGTAATGAGCTTTTGGGGGCATCCAAATCTAGACAATATATTATTTTCAAGAAATGAGATGATGACAGAATCAGTGGCTTGTCTAGAAGGAATGGCTTGTATCCACTTGGTGAAATAGTCTGTGGTTTTCAAAATCCATTTATGATGGGCTACGGAGGGTGGGTGAATTTCACCAAAGAAATATAAACCCCATTATTGAAAAGGCATTTCTATGGAGATGAGTTTGAGGGGTAAAGGTAATAGTTTTTTTTTTCCCTTCAAAGATAAAATGTTTGTACAAGAGGTCACAAATGACAAAGCCAAAGAAACCCCGCCTCAAGATCTGATCTCAGAATTTATTTCTAGTAGGGTTAATTGTCATGTTTACATTCCAGATGAAACTCTTCCACAACTTTATCAACTTCATCTTTTAGTAAACGTTTTAATAAAATGCCACCATGATCTTTCCAAAATAAATCATTATCTATGATACAATATTTCATTGCTTTTAACTTTAGGAATCTACATTTGGTTCTAGAAAAACCATGAGGAGCTTGTAAGTTTAGTAAAACAAATATGATATCTGCATACCAAGGTGAATCTAAGAAAGTTCTACTGATTTGTGGAGTCACCATCCCTTTGTAGAAATTATATAACTAATGCGTTATAGATCCAATATTCTCTAATCACTATTTGAATTCATACACAATACATAATCTATATGATCATCACATACGGGAAAACTAAATCAATTGCATGCACACATTGAAACCATAAAAAATCACACATATGAACACGGTGTTTTAACGAAGGAGTTCAGCAAAGCAACTATCTATATATAATATATTTCATAGAGATCATGTAATAATCCTCATACAAAGCTGATCATATCAAGCTCTCAGTACAATACAATCGCTACAAACTAATCAGGTCCGATCTAGAAAATCCATGCACTGATCTCTGCCACATGCTAGCCTGCCTCTACTGCGCAATCCCTGCTGAAGAATGGCTCTGAATGAACTCGAATCCACCTGGCTTTCACTGCGCAATCCTCATTGACATCTCTACTGAGTGTTGGATGCAATCATTATCTAGTCCATGCGTGATCGCTTGCCCTTTCACCTATCTCTGCACTGGTCTCCACTGAAACTGTCCATGCACTGAAGTTAACTGATGTATTCCTTAGTTGATTAACGAGTTTATAATTAGTGAATTAATTAATAATTATTCCACACCACTCTCACTAGTGTGATGGTTGGAGCTAGATACAGCTATCTCAGCTGACAACCTGGCAAGGTTAAATGAACATTCTACCAAACTCACATGAGTTCTAACTGAAGTCTCCATGCAATAGCTCCACTTAACCCTTAGGAATAGCATAATTCCTTCTGTCAGCTCTTGTGCCACATCTGTGCACTTAACTGAAGTGCTCCAAGAGAATAAGATAATGTTTATAGTCCAAATATTATTAAGAGCTAATAATATTCGACATATCTATTTTTAGATTGGCAATCTAAAAATAGATTCCTCCCAATATGTCTAAAAATAGAAGTCCATATATTTTTCCAACTTGACCAACCATCCACAAATAGCATCCTGCAACTCATAGAATATGATCGACATGTCTAAAAATAGACATAGTCTAAAAATAGACTTGCGCCAAAAATAGCCTGCGGGCCCACTTAGTGAAAGCGACTCTTTTCACTAAGCTGTAATCTTTGTTACTTGATCTCAACACTATT
>JAXQQM020063411.1:0-56052 GCA_034641835.2 Pinus albicaulis | reverse complement strand
AGGATAAGGCCAAGCTAACCTTGGAATCTTGGTACAAGCTTTTCTACAAGTCTCTCAAAACCCATGAGGCATACATTCACCAAATTTGGGAGAATTTTGACAAGTTTTGGTTTTTTGCTAATTTTGAGGCCAAGGGGGTAGCACCCATGGTGCTACGTTTTTTTCTGAGAGCATCTTCAGGAGGAAAGGCTTACATTTTTGGAATCCTCAGCTTGAGTATGGAATGCTCACAAATTTTCAAGTCAATTTGAGTTGTTTTGGTCCTCCAAAAGGGTCAAAAACACCCTAATTTTCACCTTTCTGCCTAGTTTTCAGAACATGTGATGCGCTTTTACTAGTCTTGGAATTTTTGATTTTTTAACAGGTTTTATAGGTCCAATCAGAGAACCAAGGATATATCTGGAAATTATACTCAAAGGGCTTTCCAACGAGCCTTCACAGAACCTTTTATGACATCAGGAAGACCTTCAAAACATTGCTGCAAGTTAACCCAGTTTTCCTGCTCCAGTGCTATGCCCTTGGCGTGGAAATTCATCCTAAAACACAGTGCTACGCCCTTAGCAGAGAAAAATTCAATAATGTATGCTTGGCAAGTTTTATGAGGCATGTAACAGCTCAAATGTCAATTTCTTTTCTAAAAATGCCCGAAAATATATTTTGTTTTGGATATTTTGTGCCTTGGGCCTTGCAAGGTCTCAAGGACAATAGTGACATTTCAGATTAGCCAATAGGCTTCTAGAGAATCTATTAGGTTTTCGCCTCCTTGTTGGTTAAATAGAGCATTGAGGATTCATTGTTAATGTTGCCATTTGATGATTTTTTAGAGAAATACATGGTTTTTTTTAGGTTGAAGAGCAATTTGGTGTTGTGGAGCTTATGAATGATTTGCTTTGATTGATGATGATGAAAGCTTGCTTGCAGGATCCCTGAGCTTGGTCAATGGTGATGTGTCTCTAATTTTTTCATGTTTTCTTGTTTATCATTGTGTCCATCCTTCTATGTTTCAGTAGATCAGAAAATCATAGGCTAAGAAATGTTGTTTGAGGCACCTTAGTCCTTCCTGTTACTATTGTCTTTATGTTTTCCTCTGCTGGGTTAGTTTAAGGAATTCTTAGCTGCTCCTTAGATCCACCTAAGCTTGTTTGTTTCATTAAATGGTTTAATAAGGTAGTTTCCAAATATGTTTTATGGTTATCCATGCTTACTTGATGCTATCTAAACTATGTTTGTGGAATCTCTCTTTGATGGGTTACTTGCTAGTTTTAGCCAAAGAGGCCATGTTTTGATCATGCCCTTTGTCCATGCTTGATAAGTTTGTCTCAAAGTTCTTTATAGCTTGATTGATGATGTCTAGGAGTTCCCTCTTCATTGATTAAAGTTATTTGTCATCTTATATGTTTTCAAACCTTCAAGGTGAAATCACTAAAGTTAGATAAGTTTTCTTTCTTTCTTTGTTTCATTGAATTGTTCATCTTGAATATCTATTTGTTTAAGTATTTTCATTGAGTTAATGGTTTGCCCTATCTCATGAGTATTATCTTTTTCTTATCAGTATTTGAGACCTTATTATTTATGGGTATATGACAAAGGATACTTCACTACCCTTTTCCCTACCCTGATTCACCAACTAAATGTCCATCTCACTTCACACATAACCTTAAGGATCCATTGACCACACTAGATTTTCCCTCTAATGCACTCTGACCCATTGTTGAAATATTCATGACTTTCATAGACTCCATAGCCCAATGATTTGATGACCTCCCACTCCACCTATTCTACTTGATCATTTTATCCAACCCAACCAAACAAACAAGCCTTAAACTTCACAACTAGCCTAAAATCAACCATCTAAAGCAAACAAGTTCACATCATTTGCATACAATAGAGAGAGCCCTCTCTTAGTCCAGGAAGGCTAGGTCCTAGGACTCCAAAGACTGGTTTCATGTTACCATGTGCATTTGGTCTAACAATCTGCTAAATCACGGAACCCTAACAGTGAAAACTCCAAATTAGGGTAAGATAGGATCTGAATATCAATCCAAGGTAAGTAGTTGAAACAACTTTTGGAAACTACTAGAACGTGAAGCTTACAAAATCCCCATCACTCTCCCAAATTTCTAGAACCAACTCAAGTATGAAGGAGGGCAACCTGTTGGTGACCAACGCTGGCCACAGTGGAGAAAATGTGAATATTTTGGGGTAGCATCGGATGTGATCTAGCTCCCAAATTTTGTGGAGGAGCTGGAGTACATGATATCTCCAAGACCCGAAAAGAATTTGGATAAATTCCATCCGGTTTAAGAGAAATTAAAATCATTAATATTTTTAATTAAGGACCCTAAGTCTAACTTAGGAAAATTAAAGGATTAAAGTGAATTAAATTAAATATGTGATGAGAATGTTATAAGTGACGTGGATCAAGCAGCTTCTAATCTTAGCCGTCGATTAAATATTAAATCACGGCCATTGGTTTGCCAACGAGAAAATAATAAGAGAAGGGCTTGGGTTCAGTTGGAGCACACGCGCATTGGCAGAGAACTGAAGCTAAGCTAAAAATCTAGGGCATGGTTTGCTAAGAATTTCAGAAAGAGTTTGCGGTGCAGCGAGGGGCAGTATTGGCGAGGGATTTGGATCCAAGCCGAAGAATACAACAACGGTAGAGAGGCAGCATATGTTGGGATTTTGTGTATTTTGGGTAGCATTAGTTGTGCTCTAGCTCCCAAATTTTGTGGAGGGACTAGAGTTCACTTGATCTACAAGACCCAGAAATGGATTTGAGAAATTTCAAGTTCTGTTCAAGTTATTCAAATAATTAATTATTTTTAATGGATAAAGTAATTAAAGTGAATTAATTAACCCATGTGCTGAAATTGTCTTAAGTCACATGTATCAAGCAGTCTTTTAATATCAAACGCTGATGGATGATTTAATCTTGGTCATTGAAGGGTTCAATGAAAAATTATAAGAGAAAGGCTTGAGGGTCAGTTGAGGACACACGATTTTGGTAGAACTGAGGAATAGATCCAGAATTCTAGGGCGGGCTTGCTAAGAATTTGTGAAGGAATTTCCTGTCGTGAGGGGTAGTATTGGCCAAGGGAATGTTCTAATTCCAGGGCCAAGAGACAGCAAGAGGCAAGAGGAGCAGCAACAAGGGCAACGCATAGAGGCTTTAGAGCCACACAGAGTAGCAGGGGCAGTGCAGAGGCAGCTAGGGCCACGCAGGGCTAACGCTGGCCTAGCAAAGGCAGCTCAGGGGCAGTCTAGACCCTCCAAGGGTGATGCAAACCCTCCTAGGGCCACGCAGAGGCTGACGCAAGCCCTCTACGTTGGGGCTTCAAAAGTAGCGCTGAGGGTTTCTAGGGTCAGATTCGGGCTGAGTCTTGTAAATCTCGTTTGAGGGTGTGGATCAGTCAGATATTTGGCACTAGATCTTTAGGTTAGCTGCAGATATGATATATTGTATTCTTTGTCAGGTTTTCCAAGCTTGGAACTAAAATTAGTTGTACTCAGAACTACTTAATAATAAACACTCATATCTGTTGCACCAATTTCTAGCATTGGGTTTTTTCGGGGACTTATGCCCAAAAATCCATGTGTCACTTTGTTGCATGAGTGTATTATTTAATAAATGATCTGCATGTGTAGGCTGTAATTGTGTTTATTTTCGGTATTTTCTGAATCTAATTTCTGAAAATAACTTGTATTAATTAAATCAAGTAGGAGGAAATAAACCAATACACTGTAGTAGAATTTTCACAGCATATCTAGCAGCGTAGAGGTAGTCAGGTGCTATGCATTCAAACTAGATCCCTACAAGGGCAGCGCAAAGGAAGTTGGAGCCACACAGGGCTGATGCAGGCCTAATCAGGGCAGCGCAGGGGTAGCGTAAGCCCTTCAGGGGTGACGCAAGCCCTTCTAGAGTAGGGCAGATGCTGATGCAGGCTAGGAAGGCTAACATAGAGGGTCGAGGAGAAGCGTTGAGGTTTTCCTTGGGCCAAAAAGGGCTCGAGTTCTGTAAATCTCGTTTGAGGGTGTGAATCATCCATATTTTCTATCTCCGAGTGAAAGAGGTATTGTTGTCGTGATTTTCTCTGTAGGGCCAACCATGTCTGGTGCCCAGAAATTTTTATATTTAGAATATGCTTAATAATAAATCCCTCCAGAGCTAGTTGCACCGGTTTTCCCGTATTGTTTTTTTCAGGGACATTTTTCCGAAAAATCTGTATGGCACTTTGTCATATGAGCGTGTTATTCAGTAAATGATATGTATGTGTAGGTTGTTATTGGTGTTTACTTAATGTTTTTCTGAATATTCATATCAATAACTTGTATGATTAATCAAGTAGGAGAAGTAAATCAATGGTTAGAAGTAGGATTTCTTAGATTAAGAAATTTTCACATGGTATCAGAGCATTGCAAATCAATTTGAATCTCTAGCAAAACCGGCTGAAGAAATTTTTGCTACAGAGCGTAGCTAAAGCAACAGAGATTCGGAGAGGGCAGCGCAGCATCAGGAGGACGTAGTCCCAACAGAGGCTACGCAGGGGATGACCCAGTCCCAGAAGAGGCTATGCAGGGGATGACGCAGTCCCAGCTGGGTGACACAGAGACAACGCAATGCCTTCTAGAGGGATGCAGGGGTAGCCTGCGCTGCGCAGTCATTGCACAGAGGCTACGCTGAGCTAGTCTGCTCACGTAGAGGCCAGCCAGAGGAACGCAATCCAATTTTGAGTTGATGTGCAATATTTTCGTGGTTCGAAAGCAGGGCTTCAAATATTTAACAGTTTCTGGTGTGGTGGAGATTCTTCCAGTGCAGAATCGTTCCTAACTAAGTTAACAAAGAGCGGGAGGAGAGCAGTTTCTCAACAGGTCTACGCCAAACAAATCTGAGATTTGACCAGGAGGGTGGTCGTAGAGAACTGTTGAGTTGTTTATGGCTGTGGATTTCAGGGAGGGAAATCAGTTGTCGTAGAGAGCAACTACTATAGAGGGTTTCTTATTCCCCATAAACCTAGATCCATTATTTATGTTGAGTGTTGTAGCAGCAATAGGGAGAGGAGTATATGTTCTGACAGATTCGATCAAAGATGGTGTCTCGTGGACTAATAGATCGGGACAGGTTGGACAGCATGTCCAACTTCATTATCTGGAGGGCCAGGATCCTGACAGTCCTAGATGAGTACATCATCAAAGACCATGAAGAGAGAGTCCTAGTTGTGCCAACCGATGCAAATCCTCTAAATAAGTACAGGGAGAATTAAGCGCGAGCAAAGCGTTTGATCATGGATGTAGTCAAAGACCACGTCGTACCACATATTGTCGGGAAGAACTCGAAAAATTAAATGTGGGTAGCCTTAGACACGATGTATCAAGAAGGCTCGATCCAAATAAGAATGCTTCTGGAGAATCATATGCAATTTTTCCATATGAAAAAGGGCGAGAAGATAGATCCCTTCATCTTCAGACTTCAGACTATCTAGGATCAACTAATTGCCATGGGTACAAATCTGGATGAGTGGCTTTTGGTGAGGACTTCCCTGAATGCAGTCACCGAGGATTGGGAAACGTTTGTCCAAATCATGTTGGGCAGGGCAGTGTTACCATCCTACACGGATAAATCCTCCGATAGGAGGAAATCATAAGGATGACCAAGAAGAAAAGCAGTAGCAGCGGGACGATCAAGTTAAAGAAAGAAGAGGAGAATTATGGAACCCTTGCATCGAAGGAAAGGAGGCAACAAGGGAAGAATAATAAGGACCTACCCAAGGTCCAGTGCTTTAATTGTGTCAAACTTGGAAACTACGCTAGCAATTTTCCTAAGAAGAAGGACAAGGGATATTCTAAATCCAAGGTTATAGCAGCTAAGGGAGACGACGGGAGTGATGATGATGTATCCATGAGTGCTCATGAGCCATGGAAGTGGGGCGACATTTATCTATAGAGAAGTTATAGATGGAGGTGGCAGGATCCTTGAGTAGCCCAACTCTTGGATCACATACGTGCTACGGGAGCCTTAAGACAGTAGGGGGGATGACTGGAGAAGTGGGTGCAGAGGATCACGGTGAAGCGGAGGGTAGAGTTAGGACGTTGTAAAGGGAGCAGCGTAGTGCAAAGGCAGCAACAACGTAGAAGCAGCAGCGTAGAGGGACTGATTGGACTTCAGCAGTGCAAAGGGAGAAGTGCTTACATAGTGCAGATCTATAGTAGCACAGTGGATTCATGTTGAGATTGCAACAAGATGATGAGCTTAGTGAAAAGAGTCACCTTCACTAAGTGGGCCCGCAGGCTATTTTTGGCGCAAGTCTATTTTTAGACTATGTCTATTTTAGACATGATGATCATATTTCAGAAGTTGCAGGATGCTATTTGTGGATGGTTGATCAAGTTGGAAAAGTAGATGAAATTCTATTTTTAGAATATCACAATCTATTTTTAGAATGCTGCCTGGTGCATGATAGAAACGTCTAATATTATTAGCTCTGAATAATATTTGGACTCTAAACATTATCTTATCCTCTTGGAGCATTTGCTTAAGTGAATAGAAGTGGCACATGTGCACCATGTGCAACATGTATGAATTACGCTATTCCTAAGGGTTATGTGGAGCTATTGCATGGATACTTCAGTTAGAACTCATGTGACAGTGTTTGGTGGAGTTGATTGAGGAGTTAATGGAGTTGTGTTCAGTTTAACTAATCTAAACATAGTTGAGCTAGTTGTATTTAGTCTAACTGATTAATACACTAGTGAAGAGTGGTGTGAGTTAATTATTAATTAATTCACTAATTATAAACTCATTAATCAACTAAAGAATACATCAGTTAACTTCAGTGCATGGACAGTTTCAGTGGAGACCAGAGAAGAGGTAGGTGAAAGAGCAGTGTGACTATCAGTTGTGACTATACTGGTGCATGAGTTTGCACCACACATTGATGGAGATGCCAATGAGGATTGCGCAGTACATACCAGAGGGATTTGAACTCAGGATGTGCAATTATTCATCTTGGATTGCGCAGTAGAGGCAGGCTAACAGGTGGAGCAGATTAGAGCATGTGTTTTGTATGATCTAAGCTTGTGTAGTGTGTAACAATTGGAGATTGTACTGAGAGCTTGTGAGGAGTTTGTACAATGATTGTTACATGATCTCTATCATTATAATATACAGATAGTTGGGGGTTTTCAGCTTTAATCTTTCCCATAAATACTATGTTTATATGTGTGATTGTTTATGGTTTTAATGTGTGCATGCGATTGTTTATATTTCCACAATTAATGATCAATAGTAGAAGAGGTTATGTATTATGCATGAAGCTCAAATAGTGTGTGATAAGGATAATCTCGGTGAATAATTTAACAGTTATTCAAAATTTCTACAATTCAGGAGGATAGCGTAGAGAAGTAGCCAAGGGAGCTTCAATGATGAGATGCAATCCGACTGAATTTCCTGTCAGTAATTCGGCATTGGTCCTTCAGTTGCTTACTTCTCAGCAACTAAGTTGCAGTGCAGCAGTTGGCATCATGATGTAGCAATTTGAGAGGGAGATGTAATACGGATGTGGCAGTGACTGTGGCAGAGTCATGGGAAGAAGTATAGAAAGAAACAGTAGCGTAGTGATTAAGGGCAGCAGGCCAAGCATCAGCGCAAAGACCAATGCTAGAGATCAGAGAAGTACTTCGGGGTTGATGTATTGCTAGAGCACATTCCTCGCTAAGAGATTTTGGGGTAGCATTGGATGTGCTTTAGCTCCCAAATTTTATGGAGGAGTTGGAGTACATGAGATCTCCAAGACCCAGAAAGTGTTTAGATAAATTCCATCTGTTTAAGAGATATTCAAATAATTAATATTTTTAAATAAGGACCCTAAGTCTAACTTAGGAAATTAAAAGATTAAAGTGAATTGAATTAAACATATCATGAGAATGTTCTAAGTGACGTGGATCAAGGAGCTTCTAATCTTAGCCGTCGATTAGAGATTAGATCACGGTCATTGGTATGACAACGAGAAAAATATAAGAGAAGGGCTTCAGGTCAGTTGGAGAACACACACATTGCAGAGCACCGAAGCTAAGCTGAAATTCTATGGCATGGTTTGCTAATAATTTCAGAAAGAGTTTGTAGTGTAGTGAGGGGCAGTATTGGCGAGGGATTCAGATCCAAGGCCAAGAATACAACATCGACAAAGACGCAACATATCCAGTAGCACAGAGGTAGCCAGGTGCTATGCAGTCCATCCAGAGCCCAACAGGACCAGCGTAGAGGCAACAAGAGCCATGCAGGGCTAACGTAGGCCCAGTCTAGGCGGCACATGGGTAGCGTAAGACCTTTAGGGGTGACGCAAGCCCTTCCAGAGTAGCGCAGAGGCTGACACAGGTCAAGAATTTTGATGCAAATCATTGAGGAGCAACGCTAGGGTTGTCGGTGGGATAGAAAGGGCTCAAGTTATGTAAATCCCGTTTGAGGGTGTGAATCAACCATATTTTCTATCTCTGAGTGAAAGAGGTATTGTTGCCGTGATTTTCTCTATAGGGCCAACCATGTCTAGTGCCCAAAAATTGTTGTATTCAGAATCTGCTTAATAATAAAACCCTTCAGAGCTAGTTGCATCGATTTTCCCGCATTAGGTTTTTCCGGGGAAATTTGTCCAAAAATATGTGTGTCACTTTTTCAAATGAGCGTGCTATTTAGTAAATCATCTATATGTGTAGGCTACTATTTATGTTTATTTCATTGTTTTCCTGAATATTTCATGTGTAGGCTACTATTAATAACTTGTAAGATTAATCAAGTAGGAGAAGTAAATCAATGGTTAGTACTAGGATTTCTTAGATTAAGAAATTTTCACAGCAAGTTGTACATGGACGCACCCGAGATGGCTTGCGGGGAATTTTGGTCCTCAAACTGGCTCAGATAGGGAATTTTATGGTTGAAACTCTGAAGAATGAAAGGTACATGCTTAGGGATTTGTGCAAGATGATGACAAGGGGAATAGGATGTTGACTAATCCCATAAGGAGGCTCGCTTTATTAGATGTGACAAAATGAACTATAACAAATAGATATTGGGATAAATATTGTCGTGAGGTTATAGGTATGATTGGCCTTGAAGGATTTTCATTGTACTCACTTGCTATACAGGCTTTGTTCCAGGCGCAGATATTGAATTAATACAATATTCTCATAATCGTTAAAAAAATAGTAGATTTTTTTATCTTTAAAATTTGTTTCTTTCATGGATATGGTTACAAAGAAACCATATATTTTATTTTATTTTTTAATCTTGTGTGTGTATGTGGAAAAAGATTCGAAAAGGTGTTAAAATTCAAGGTCATTAAATTATTAGTCGAAAAACTACTCTTATTTTATGAATAGTTAATATCCATTTGTAAATTCAATGGTTTCTGGCCTCTTTAATGGATCTATTTGACCTCGATGAAGCATGATGAAATATATCTATGCTCCAAAGGTTTATTATCAATATTATTTAGTTTATAAACATTGTATATTATTATAAATTTTTTGAGGAAGTCCTTGGTTATTGGGAAAAACTAGTCCTTTTGTTAGGCCATGATTCATAAATTTTGACTTTACCCTTACTGTATTACCAAAATATCCATTTGGTGTTTTTTCCCAAATTTTCCTTCACATTTTTGGCATTTATCAGGAAAACCTTGGCTAAAAGGGTTTTCTTCACATATACTTGAATTTTTGTTGAGATCAATATCAAATAGGGTTGTTGAAAAAATGTAGCAAGAAAGGATCAATTTAACTTTTACCTTAATCAAATTGAGTAAATAAAATTTCCACATCAATTGGACAACTTGGAGGTAGTTAACTAGTGAGACATGGATCTTGTCACTCAATTAACTCAGTAAATTTGAGTTAGTGGACTTGGAGTTCATTCATGCATGTGTGATTGCTAAATTTTAGTAATCCAATTTAGCTATTTTTATTTGTATTCAGTTAATTGACCTCTAACTATTGATAGAGTCAGTTGAAGGTCAATTGTGTTGTGGGACAGTAGTGTAACTCAAGGATTTTTCTATTAACTTACCAATCAACACAAAATAGCTAATGCATGCATCGAATTCAAGTTCTTCAGTTGAAGTGGAGATGATAAGTCATGTGTAACATGTGTTGTATACTAGTGTGAGTATACATGTGTTGCATGCAGTTAGGAGATCAATTGGCTAGTATTGGCCAGAGTTTCTTATTGAGCAGAGAGAATATTTATTCATTTGCACGTTGATTTTAGAGCCGGAGCTAGCAATTCTAATAGTTTCTCTATTCAACTTATTAATGAAAAGAGGCTTGAGGAATTTTTCCCAATTGAATTCCCCTAGAAATCACTTTGTATATGTGGTTTTTCTTGTTGCATGTTTATGCATGTTGTTCTAAACTGTGATTTCCATTCTGCAAATCAGTAGAGTAGAATTGTGTCTCTTGATTTTAGTTTAATTTATTGAGCAGTTGAAATTCTATTAAATTTATACATGGTATTAGAGCATTTAAATCACATTAGGACTAGTATTTTGAACTTGTCTCTCAGGAATTTTAGTTTTGTAGCTTTAGTACAGCAAATTTTCTTCAATATCGGGAGAATGTATTTCAACGGACTAAGATTAGATCATGCCTTAGAGGGTAGCTTGAATTTAATAGCCTGGAAGGATCAAATGGAAGTAATGTTTGATGATAATGGTATGTTAGAATATGTTAAAACTGACATTGCAAAACCTCCACAGTCGGATGCACAATAATTAGCCCAATGGAATAAGGATGTTGCAAAGGCCATGAGAATTCTTCTGGAAGATGTGAGGGACCAATTGGTCTCAAATATCCATGGAAAAGAGACACAATTTTCTATGTGGAATACATTGACTGAGTTAATCGAAAATAGTAGTGACCCTAGAAAATTGGCCCTAAAAGACAAACTTTGAAACATAAGAATGAAGAAGAATGATACCATTCTTCAATATCACTCCGGATTTACTCAAGTTCCTGATGAGCTTGGAGGGGTTGGGGTGAATGTTGCAGAATATGGCTTGGTGAGCCTAGCTCTTCTAAGCATTCCAAAATCCTGTAATAGCTACCAGAACTCGGTGAATGGAAGGGAAAAATTGCCAAATTGGGAAAGGTTGTGATCTAATTTGGTTGAAGAAGAGTTCAGGAGAAATACTATAGATGGAAATTCATCCATAGCTAAGGATGAAGAGAATTTTACTTGATTTGGAATGGGGAAGAATGGAAAAGGACATAAGAACCCAATAAAACCTAAATCTAGCCAAAATAATGGCAAGAAGAAAGACATGAGAAAGATCATTTTTTTCCACTACCACAAATTTGGGCACTATGCAACAAAATGTCTACATAAGGAGTTTACCAAGGATCATCTAGGAGGAGCAGGAGATGAAGCATTGGCTTCAAAATTTGAATTAGACTTCACCCTAATAACATGCATGGATAAAATTGTTATGGGGAGTGTGTGGTACCTTGATTATGGTGCCTCATTCCATATGATAGGCTGCAAGGAGTTTTCCAGTAGCCTAGAGGAGAAGGATCTCCATATGCATATCAAAATGGGGGATGATGGGAGGTACATTGCTACAAGAATTGGTATTGTCGCCTTTGAGAGGGATAAATCCTTTCCTCTTCGCCTCAAAGATGTCATGTTTGAACCTGGGCTGAAGAAGAACTTGATCTCCGTAGTAGTATTGGCAGATCATGGCTATGATGTAATTTCCAGTAAAGGGAAATCCTTTCTGAGACACATAGCTACCGGAAAAGTGAAGCAGATCGGGGTTCGAGTGAAGAACCTATAAAAACTTGAGGTGGTATATTGCACTGCATTGAGCAGTAATGTTGAAAAAGTGAAAAGTCGAGATGTTGGAGAACTCTGGCACGAGAGATTGGGTCATTTACACCATTTAGCCTTAAAACTCATGCATCAAATTAACACCGGTATCCCTAAAGGCTCCCTTGACCAGCAGGATGTATGCAAGGGTTGCGCATTGGGGAAAAATGCCAAATCCACTTTCCATGACCGAGATAATAGAGAAGATGAAATCTTGGAGCGAGTCCACTCTGATGTTTGTGGAACCTTTTCTACATCCTCCACAACAAAACATAAATACTATGTTATTTTTATTGATGATTTATCTAGAAAAAATTAGATATTATTCATGCGGAAGAAGGATTAAGTTTTCTCAAAATTTGTTGAATTTAAGGCATTGATTGAGAAAGAACTATGAAGAAGGTGAAGGCTCTCAGGAGCGATAATGGAGCTGAATTTGTTTCGCATGCCTTCAAGGCTTTGTGTGCCAAAGAAAGTATTCAAAGAGAAATGATAACACCCCATAACCCACAGCAAAATGGGGTAGCTGAAAGGAAGAGCAAGAGCATAGTGGGAGAAACAAGGGCCATGTTTCATGATTATGGGTTACCATTACATCTATGGGTGGAAGCATGCAACATCTTAGTCTACTTGAAGAACGAGAGTCCTCATAGAATACTTGGTATGATTACACCAGAGGAAGCTTTCTCTAGGAGAAAGCATGATGTGTCTCATTTTAGAATTTTTGGAGCTTCATTTTATTGTCATGTATCAAGGATTCGAGGAAGAAACTTGAGCCTACACCAGAGTTGATATTTTTTGTAAGATACACCGAAAATCCACACAATTACTGGGTGTATTTACCTTCACTGAGAATGACAGTTGTGAGGAGATATTTCAATTTAGATGAGGACAAGGTTATGAGATGCTCTCTATAACGAGAGTTGAGTATCACACCGAAGCATGAGATTCTAGCTCCAAAGGAGAAGCCTTAGTATGAGTTTCAGGAGGTTGTGTAGAAGCCACATGCAGTGGAGTAGACAGGAGGTAAGGTGGAGGCACCCACTCAACCAAAATATTCCAGAGATGGGAGAAAGAGAACCAGAGAAGCTGATAGATTGGTGTAGGATGCAGGGGAGAATGTGGGAGCCCCCACATCATAGCACAGGAAGAGGAGGTCACCTAATAGGTACAGTGGTTACATGGCTCTCGTGAAAGATCTCATTGAGTCATAGCCTTCTTCATTTAAGGAAGTTGTTGCTCAACCTATTTAAGTTAATGTCATGGTGGAAGAATATGAATCCATCATGAAGAATAGTGTATGGGAGGTGGTGTCGAGACACAGCTGATGGAGACTGAGCTAAGTCTTCAACCACATTGTAATTTTTGGAATCTCTTGAACGAGGGTTGTATGTATACTTATGGATAACACCTTTCGGAGGCCTGATAGTCAATTCTAGAGGTGGAACAGAATTAGATAAGGTCGGTGCCGAACTGCAGGTTGATCAGTATCTTGGCCATTCAGTGGATTCACATTACCATAGTATTTGTTCCGAATGGCCACCAAAAAATCGATCTCAACTTTGAGGAGGAAAGCATCAAAACCATGTTAGAGGAAGAGGGGTCCCGGGCCCACCATATGAGTCTCCTTATTAGGAAATGGGTCGGTCAACACAACGGGAGAAGTGGATGATTTAAGAAATTGATTCACTTCAGTGTGGTGTGGACAACCATGTGAAGAGTGAACCTCGTTAAAAATCAAGTAAGGGTATCGAGGCTTTCGTTTCTCATCGGAAGAAAAATTTGTTTATTTATCCTGCGGAGAGGAATCTTTCTTTTTATTACCTTTACCTTTCTTATCAATTCCAAGTTGTTGTTGAGATTTTCCTTTATCAGATGAAAGGGAATTTATCTCAGAAGTAGAAGCCGCAGGAGGGTGGGATTGAGGGTTTTGAGCAGGAGCGGCGAGAGCTATACTAGATGGTTTACTCACCAGATGAGAACTAAAAACTTTGATAATTCCATCAGTGGAATGAGATCCTTTACCAAGTGGAAGAGGAACAATGTTTGAAGATCGCGGAGCATTTGGTATCTTACCATGGAGCATGCCCGATTGGGTATAAACCAGATCTAGATATTGAGGACGATAAATGACTTTATTTTTGGTAATGACTCCAGCTTTGGCCACATCTTCTGTTATAGGAGCTAACAGATATTCGATGAACCATTCTGCCAATAATTGATCAGGAATAAAGGTCTTGACCAATCGACGACAGCGCCTCCACTCTTGAATGTGATCTGAAATGTGAGTGGAATCTGATTGTTTGAAGTTAGTCAATAGTTCTATTCCAGTTTCGTATATGATGGGAAACTAGAAATGTGTGAGGCAGGTGGTGGATAGAGTACTAAAATCGTGAAATGACCCTCTAGGTAATTCAATATACCATTTAGTTGCGGTACCTATAAGTGTTCGCTGGAAAAGATGATGTCGAATGGAATCATCATTGAGGGAGTTGGATGAACACCATAGATGATACGTCATGACATGCGTCGATGGGTCTTCTCCAGGATTCCCATTGAACTTAGGGATATCAGATGGCAACTTGGTGGGAATAATCGACCACCATGACGAATGAGTGATGGGGTCATTAGTAAGACAAGTTAAGTGAGTTTGTCGCTCAGCCCCAAGATGGCGATAAAGCTAATAGAATGGTTGGGTCTAGATTTATTGGCCTTGAAAAGGTGTGTGATGAGTTCCATACCATTGCTCAATATAAGTTAATTTCCCCCCGATATGGTGGGTTCGGTTGAGACTATGCCAAATTTTGAAGAATTTGACCTACCGAAACTTGAGGAGCACTTTGTGTAAGCGATTGAGAATATGAGGCACCTTGTACAGTTTGACTAAGCAGTGTCTAGGAAGAACCAGATACCATCGAAATATGTTTTAAATGTTTTTCACATGTATTTGAGCTTGTTTAGGAGTTGGAAAATATATCGTAATTTGTGATGCAGCTTGAGGATTTAGCAATTAATCACAAAACGAACCCGGTTGAACGGTGAAGTAGGATTCCAAACACTGGAAGCCATTCTAGGATAAGGTGGAACATAATTAGGCGGATTACCATATTGAGGTATACCAACAACATGTTTCCCCACTACTGCATAAGGAGGAGAGGAGATGGTACCCAACATAAGGAGAGTTGGGTTGTTGAGGGTAGCTTTGTCCACTGATATAAGGACCGGTCTGGTGCTCTATTGTAGGTGCATTCGAATGAAGAGGAGCATACTATGTGGCAGTCATAAGAGAAGTGTCAGACATTATTCCCAAAATGTATTACATGGGAGATGTCCAAGGATTATAATTCACACCAGAAAAGGTACCAGATAATGATTGATAACCAGGTGGGATGGAAGGGCTACCATTCAAATGAGTTTCTGGTGATGTCGTGAACATAGATGAGGAAGCGAAACTTGATGTATCAACCATAGTGGTGGACACGGGTTGAGATTTTGAATCAGTTCTAGTCATGGTTGACAATCCAAATGAAGATTTTTTCCAAAGATCCTCTAGTAAGCCCAAAGAATCAAGTAAAGGAGGTTGTATCGGAGTTTGAAGAGACGGAAAAGGATTGGATTTATAAATATCAAGTCCCTCCCATTGAACATGAGTAGAAGGATGAGACTCTTCTCGAGGGATCTCTTCAATACTCAAAATTTCGTATGGAAGAGGTTCATCATCGAGTTTGAGATATATTGGTTATGTCTGAGACAAAGAAATAGAAGAAGAAGGTCCCACTGAATTAGTCAAGGATGGTTGAGGCTCCTCAAGTTCAATGAACTCAGGAAACAAAGTGTCTAACTCAGGAAGGTCAGGGTCAATGGCCTCAGGTAACAAAATTTCAGGGACTTCTGTTTCAATTATGTCAGTGTCACCAACAGGGTAGATGTATTCTCGAGTTCAGAATTCAAAGGTACATATGGCTCTGGAAGTTTAGTATCAGGAGGAGGGCTAGAAGTAGTGCATGAAGTTCCTAATTCGGTAGTTCAGTATCAAGAAGAGGGCCAGAAGTAGTGCATTAAGTTCTTGATTTGGTAGTTTTCATTTTCTTATGTTTTTGATGTGGGATAGGAGTAGCCTCTGGAGTTATATGAGGCTTATTTTGCATTCTATGCGAATGAAGGGGAGGGGAATTTTTTTCTTCCACGTTGGAAAATAAATTTTATTAACACAAAAATAAATAAATAAAAAAGAGGGTAATATAGGCATAAAGTATTACCAAGCAAGCGTGAATTGTAACATACACCTTTGAAAACCAAGGACTTAACGTATGACAACCAATCTCCCCGAATGTTGTGTTTGGTGTATTACAGTATACAAGGTGGAAAACTCGGTTACCAATAGATGGATAGCAACTTATTTGGGAATCCAAAAATATACTCGATGATACGTGGGAGTACAGTTCGTATTAATGTTGTCTAATGTGTAATCGTTCGATGAGAGTGTTCCCATATGCTATTCATGCGTCGAGTGCTATCTGATATACCCGGAGGTATGTGGAGAACGATCCTATATACTTACATACGTCGAACGGGATTTCACCCACAGGATGCAACACTGGAAAACAAAGACAGCTCCTACGTTTAACGACGTCGAAAAATGTCTCTAGCCTAAACCTCTAATTTTTTGCATTAATGTTACAAATGCTCCTTAGGTTGATTCAATAAATTTTACTGCTTATCTTTGATTAAGTTACAGTTTTCAGGCTCACCACGAATGTCACCTGAATACCCTAAAATGAAAATATAGCATGATAAAATAAGATTTTTTCTCTTTCAATGAAAATATAGCTAAGGAATGGAAGAAACAATCAAGATGCAACATAGAGTATGCAGCAAACAAGATGCACGATGCAATTTCCTTTTCGATGCAACTATTCCTAATCTAATGCACATGCAAAACCCTCAATGCCAAATGAAATTTTTTTCTTTTCACCACACTTAATTTTCAAAATGAATAAAACTAAGATGCAAATATTCAATTACTGATTCAATTGCACTTTTGAGAATGAGGACTCAAACAACAATTCATCCAAGCGATCAACAATCAAACAAAATAAGTTTTCAAGCGACCAAACGATAAGAATAAACAAAAATTGAAACCAATTCTTATCAAAGGAAAATATAGCATGAGAAAATTGGTTTTTTTCCTCTTTCAATGAAAATCTAGCTAAGGAAGGGAATAAAAAATCAAGATGCAGCATAGAGTATGCAACAAACAAGATGAAAGAGGCAATGTCCCTTTCGATGTAACTATTCCTAATCTAATGCACATGCAAAACCCTAAATTCCAAATGAAAAAAATATATTTACAACACACTTAATTTTCCAAATGAAGAAAACTAAGATGAAAATGTTCAATTCTTTATTCAATTACACTTTTCAGAATGAGGACTCAAAAAAAAATTCATTCAAGCAATCAACAATCAAACAAAACAAGTTTGCAAGCGACCAAACGATAAGAACAAATAAAAATTGAAACCAATTCTTATCAAAGGAAAACAAACACAAATACAAACTGAATGGAGGTTTTAGAGAGACCACGAGACACTAAAGACTCAAGGAAACTCAGCTAGAAGTAGGCTGATGAAACAGAGGCTCAAAAACCAAGGGAAAACTTGTGAAAAAATAGGTACCAACAATGGTGCAAAGAGGGAACCAGTGCTTTGCAACACTGGGAAAGAGTGGGACAGGGTGAGGTGCAATGCTTTGTCAGAGGCATTGAGGGAGAGTTGGGCCTGGGAAAGAGGTTTTCAGCACAAAAATTGCAAAAGAGGTTGAATGAAGCCACTTCCTAGGTCTATTCTTAGTTGTATGATGCAAAAAAAATTTGTCAAAACAAAAAGGACAAGGAAAACCACCAAGGCAATGCTTCGTTCCCCAGTACGGTCACCAATTTGTTATACAAGAATTAGGATTGCAGACAAAGGTATCTCCCCTAGGTTTGGTGGTAAACCTAAAACAAAAGAGAGACAAGGAACCCAATGCTTTTCCTTAAAGTAAATAGATGATAGAGTGAGGCCTACGTGGAATTTTTCTCACTTCATCCCTTGTTTAGCTTGGAAGCCCCAATTCCATCTCTGATCGCCAAAATTAGATATTGCATAGTTAGATAACACAAGCCAAGAAACTACAAGATGTATGCAGTATTATCTAAATACTCTATTCAATAGATCATCATGGTATTGAAATAAGTGAAATAACGACATCACATATATGAAAACAAATAATTCTTTGCATTAATATAAATGGAAGGAGATTAAAACCATAAGTGGTAGTCGATCTTGTAGAAGAGCTCCTCCAATTTTTTAACTCGCCATTTCCTTGTCAGAATATGCACCTCTAGTCACCCTATGCATGAGATGATAACTACTTGCTGCAAAAAAATAAGGGAGGAATCACTCTCTAAATATAACCATTAAATATTGCATATGAGAGGGTAAATATATAGGAGAGAAGGGTAAGTTGGGAGTTCTTATCCAATTACCATTCTAAGGTTTTAGATCCACCTTTGATGGAGGGACAAGATCAAAGGATAAGTGGTGAAAACTCCAAAGTAGGGTAAGATAGGATCTGAATGTCAATCCAAGGTAAGTAGTTGAAAAAACTCTTGGAAACTACTAGAACGTGAAGCTTACAAAATCCCTATCATTCTCCCGGATTTCTAGAACCAACACAGGTGCGAAGGAGGGAAACCTGTTAGTGACCAACACTGGCCACAGTGGACCAAATGTTAAGATTTTTGGGTAGCATCAGATGTGATATAGCTCCCAAATTTTGTGGAGGATCTGGAGTACATGATATCTCCAAGACCCGAAAATCATTTGGATAAATTCCATTCGGTTTCAGAGATATTCAAATAATTAATATTTTTAATTAAGGACCCTAAGTCTAACTTAGGAAAATTAAAAGATTAAAGTGAATTAAATTAAATATGTGATGATAATGTTCTAAGTGACATGGATAAAGCAGCTTCTAATCTTAGCCGTCAATTAAATATTAGATCACGGCCATTGGTTTGCCAACAAGAAAAATATAAGAGAAGGGCTTGGGGTCACTTGGAAAACACACACATTGGCAGAGCACTGAAGCTAAGCTAAAATTCTAGGGCATGGTTTGCTAAGAATTTCAAAAAGAGTTCGCAGTGTAGCAAGGGGCAGTATTGGCGAGGGATTTGGATCCAAGGCTAAGAATACAACAGCGCTAGAGAGGCAGCATATGTTGATATTTTTTGTCTTTGGGGTAACATCAGTTGTGCTCTAGATCCCAAATTTTGTGGAGGGACTAGAGTACACTTGATCTACAAGACCTAGAAATGGATTTCAGAAATTTCACGTTGTGTTCAAGTTATTCAAATAATTAATTATTTTTAATGGATTTCCTATGTTTAACTTAGGAAAATAAAATAATTAAAGTGAATTAATTAGCACATGTGCTGAAATTGTCTTAAGTCACATGTATCAAGCAGTCTTTTAATATCAGTCATTGATGTATGATTTAATCTCGATCGTTGAAGGGTTCAACAAAAAATTATAAGAGAAAGGCTTGAGGGTTAGTTGAGGACACACAATTTTGGTAGAACTAAGGAATAGATCTAGAATTATAGGGTAGGTTTGCTAAGAATTTCCAGAGGAATCCTGCAGTCAGGGGTAGTATTGGCCAAGGGAATTTTCTGATTCCAAGGCCAAGAGATAGCAAGAGGCAATAGGAGCAGCAACAAGGGTAGCGCAGAGAGGTTTTAGAGCCACGTAGAGTAGTAGGGGCATCGCAGAGGCAGCTAGGGCCACGCAGGGCTGACGTTGGCCTAGCAAAGGCAGCACATGGGGCAGTGTAGACCCTTCAAGGGTGACGCAGGCCCTCCTAGGGCCACGCAGAGGTTGACGCGGGCACTCTACGACAACACTGGGGCTTCAGAAGCAGTGTTAAGGGTTTCTAGGGTCAGATTCAGGCTGAGTCCTATAAATCTCATTTGAGGGTGTGGACCAGTCAGATATTTGGCACTAGATCTTCAGGTTAGCTGCAGATTTGATATATTGTATTCTCTGTCGGGTTTTCCAAGCTTGGAACCTAGATTTTCTGTACTCAGAACTACTTAATAATAAACCCTCATATCTGCTGCACCAGTTTTCCTGCATTGGGTTTTTTTGGGGACTTATGCCCAAAGATCCATGTGTCACTTTTTTGTGTGAGTGTATTATTTAGTAAATGATCTGCATGTGTAGGTTGTAGTTGTGTTTATTTTCGGTATTTTCTGAATCTAAAATCTGAAAATAACTTGTATTAATTAAATCAAGTAGGAGGAAATAAACCAATACACTGTAGTAGAATTTTCATATAATATCCAGCAGTGCGGAGGTAGTCAGGTGCTATGCATTCCAACCAGATCCCAACAGGGGTAGCACAAAGTCAGTTGGAGCCACACAGGGTTGATGCATGCCTAATCAAGGCAACACAGGGGTAGCGTAAGCCCTTCAGGTGTGACACAGGCCCTTCCAGAGTAGCGCAGGGGCTGATGCAGGCCAGGAAGGCTAACATAGAGGGTCGAGGAGTAGCGTTGGGGTTTCAGGTGGGCTACAAAGGGATCGAGTTCTGTAAATATCGTTTGAGGGTGTGAATCATCCATATTTTCTATCTCCGAGTGAAAGAGGTATTGTTGTCGTGATTTTATCTGTAGAGCCAACCATGTCTGGTGCCCAAAATTTTTTATATTTAGAATCAGCTTAATAATAAAGCCCTCCAGAGCTAGTTGCACCGGTTTTCCCGCATTGGGTTTTTCCGGGGACATTTTTCCGAAAAATCTGTGTATCACTTTGTCATATGATCGTGCTATTCAGAAAATGATCTATATGTGTAGGTTGTTACTTGTGTTTACTTCATTGTTTTTCTGAATATTTAGATTAATAACTTGTATGATTAATCAATTAGGAGAAGTAAATCAATGGTTGAGAGTATGATTTCTTAGATTAAGAAATTTTCACATGGTATCAGAGCATTGAAAATCAAGTTGAAACTCTAGCAAAATCAATTGAAGAAATTTTTGCTACAGAGCGTAGCTGAAGCAATAGAGATTCGGAGAGGGCAGTGCAGCATCAGGAGGATGCAGTCCCAGTAGAGGCTACGCAGGCGCTGACGCAGTCCCAGCTGGGTGACACAGAGAATGCAGTGCCTTCCAGAGGGACATAGGGGTAGCCTACACTGCACAGTCATTGTACAGAGGTTGCGCTGAGCCAATCTGCTCACGTAGAGGCCAGCCAGAGGGACGCAATCCAATTTTGAGTTGATGTGTAGTATTTTCGTGGTCCGAAAGTAGGGCTTCAAATATTTAGCAGTTTATAGTGTGGTGGAGATTCTGCCGATGCAGAATCGTGCCTAGATAAGTTGACAAAGAGCGGGAGGAGAACAGTTGCTCAACAGATCTGCGCTAAACAGATCTGAGATTTGATCAGGAGGGTGATCGTAGAGAACTGTTGAGTTGTTTATGGCTGTGGATTTCAGGGAGGGAAATTGGTTGTCGGAGAGAGTAGCTACTATAGAGGGTTTCTAATCTCCCAGAAACCTAGATCCATTATTTATGTTGAGTGTTGTAGCAGAAATAGGCAGAGGAGTATATGTTATGATAGATTCGAGCAAATATGGTGTCTCATGGACTAAGAGAATGGGACAGTTTGGACGACATGTCCAACTTCATTATCTGGAGGGCCATGATCCTCACAGACCTAGATGAGTACATCATCAAGGACCATGCAGAGAGAGTCCTATTTGTTCCAACCAATGCAAATCCTCTAAAGAAGTGCAGGGAGAATCAAGCGTGAGCAAAGTGTTTGATCATGGATGGAGTCAAAGATCACTTCGTGCCACATATTGTCGGGAATAACACAACCAATGAAATGTGGGTAGCCTTAGAAACTATGTATCAAGGAGGCTCAGTCCAAAGAAAAATGCTTTTGGAGAATCATATGCAATTTTTCCATATGAAAAAGGGCGAGGAGATAGATCCCTTCCTTTTCAGACTTCAGACTATCTGGGATCAACTGATTTCCATGGGTACAAATCCGGATGACTGGATCTTGGTGAGGAATTCCCTGAATGTAGTCACCGAGGATTGGGAAACATTTTTCCAAAGCATATTTGGCAGGGCAGTGTTACCATCCTACACGGATATGTGGTCAATCCTCCGACAGGAGGAAATCAGAAGGATGACCAAGAGGAAAAGCAGCAGCAACAAGACGATCAAGGTAAAGAAAGAAGAGGAGGATGATGAAACCCTTGCATCGAAGGAAAGGAGGCAGAAAGGGAAGAATAATAGGGACCTACCCAAGTTTCGGTGCTTTAATTGTGGCAAACTTGGTGTTGGCTTGAGGGGTCCTGACCCAGGTTCGATGTGCAAGGTTTGCCAACACACCCCTATACTACTGGCCCTTTCGTCAGTGACCTACTTGTGCAGGTCAAAGTCTCACCCGAAGTAGTATGGGTGGGTGCTGGAACTAGCTTTCCGCACCCTGAGAAAGGAAGGGTAAGGCAAGCAGAGCTGTGTTAGATCCTGTGATTCCCAGATTACCTTGTTCTATGCAGAGTTAATTAAGTCTCTATTCGCATCCACGTGCACTAGATATATAGTTATATGCTTGTTATAACATCAACACAGTAGTACATAAATAGAACATAACAGATCTAGATCCAAGAACGCAGTACACAAATCTTTCGTAGCTTAAAGACAGAAAACGCACAATATAGCAATTATCAGTAATTCACACAAAATTACTCACAGGTTCAATCTCTAACAATCTTCCGCATTCATTCATTCATCAATTCTTCCTTACAATTACCTTCCCAACCTGAGCACACAGCAGCAGGGTCCAAACACAACTAGACTTGGATCTCCGCGCACACAGCCAGCAGGAGTCCTTTCCCCAAAACCCAAACAGATATCTTTAACCACTATTTGCATCAATATCTCATCATTTCTTCCCCTTTACAATACAAATTGCATCTCTATTTATAAAAATCTAGCCTCGACTTTCCTATGGTCCGCAACCCATGGTTTTCGGACCCCTAGTTTACCCTTTCACCCATTACAATGCTTTCGGGGCTTTGAACCACCCCAAAACCCCTGCTCTAGACTAAATATAATCAAAAATATTCAAAATTAACCAGTTTCGCAGCTTGTTAGGAGACCCTGTTCCAACACTTGGACACTACGCCAGCAATTTTCCTAAGAAGAAGGACAAGGTATCTTCTAAATCCAAGGTTTCAGTATCTAAGGGAGACGACGGGAGTAATGATGATGTATCCATAAGTGCTCATGAGCCATAAAAGTGGGACGACATTGATCTATAGACAAGCTACAGATGGAGGTAGCAGGATCCTTGAGTAGCCCAACTCTTGGATCACATACGTGCTACGGGAGCCTTAAGACAGTAGCGGGGATGACTGGAGAAGTGGGTGCATAGGATCACGTTAAAGAAGAGGGTAGAGTTGGGAACTTATAAAGGGAGCAGCAGAGTGGAAAGGCAACAACAACGTAGAAGTAGTAGCACAGTGCAAATTCAGCAACAACATAGAAGCAGCAACGCAGAGGGGATGATAGGACTTTAGCAGCGCAAAGGGAGCAGTGCTTACGTAGTGCAGAGCTTTAGCAGCACAGTGGATTCAAGAGGATAGCGTAGAGCAGCATCCAAGGGAGCTTCAGTGATGAGATGCAACCCGACTGACTTTCCTATTAGTAATTGGGCATTGGTCCTTCAGTTGCTTACTTCTCAGCAACTGAGTTGCAGTGCAGCAGTTGGCATCACGATGGAGCAATTTGAGAGGGAGATGCAATACGAATGTGGCAGTGACTGTGACAGAGTCATGGGCAGAAGTATAGAAAGCAACAGTAGCATAGTGATGAAGGGCAGCAGGCCAAGCATCAACGGAAAGACCGATGCTAGAGATCAAAGCAGTACTTCAGGGTTGATGTATTGCTAGAGAACATTCCTCGCTAAGATATTTTGGGCTAGCATTGGATGTGATTTAGCTCCCAAATTTTGTGGAGGAGTTGGAGTACATGAGATCTCCAAGACCCAGAAAGAGTTTAGAGAAATTCCATCTGGTTTAAGAGATATTCAAATAATTAATATTTTTAATTAAGGACCCTAAGTCTAAATTAGGAAAATTAAAAGATTAAAGTGAATTAAATTAAACATGTCATGAGAATGTTCTAAGTAATGTGGATCAAGAAGCTTCTAATATTAGCTGTCGATTAGAGATTAGATCACGGTCAATGGTTTGACAATGAGAATATTATAAGAGAAGGGCTTAAGGTCAGTTGGAGAACACACACATTGGCAGAGTACCGAAGCTAAGCTGAAATTCTAGGGCGTGGTTTGCTAAGAATTTCAGAAAGAGTTTGTACTGCAACGAGGGGCAGTATTGGCAAGGGATTTAGATCCAAGGACAAGAATACAACATCGAAAAAGAGTCAACATATCCAGTAGCGCAGAGGTAGCTAGGTGCTACGCAGTCCAGCTACAGCCCAATAGGGCCAGCGTAGAGGCAACAGGAGCCACACAGAGCTGACGCAGGCCTAGTCTAGGCATCACAGGGGTAGCGTGTTGAACTCTTAGTTAAACTGAGAGGGGGGGTGAATCAGTTTAACACATTCATGGACTTTTAAAACTTTTCCTTTAAAACTTATTTTACTTTATTAACACCTTCATTTCATGATTAACATAATGTGTGAGCAATCTTTATATATGAGCAGCAATTAATAAGCAGATTAGATAATGTACCAGCAGTCTTAATATGTTAGCAGCAAGTATTAGTAGAATAGATATATCATATCAACACATAGACATCATGCACATAGACACCAGATATACGTGGAAACCCATAAAGGGAGAAAACCACATCTTATTATTGTTGTGATGCAAAGGCAAGCTCCTACTCCCTCTCACCACTGTTTTTCTGCAGGCACCAACCTACAGGAGGCTCTATCCTCAATGCTCTGTGCACCAGCTACAACACCACGGAAGCACAACTCCTCAATTTTACACAGGCATAGCCTACGGGGCTTCAGCCTCGATCGGCTCGCCCGACATTTTATCAGCTTCTGACTTGATGTGGAAGCATAGCCTACAGGCTCCTACCTTGGTCAAATACAAGCGACATCTATCAAGCTACAACTTGATAGGGAAGCTCCAACTTCCTTACTCTTTCAAAGAAAAACACTTGCTGATTTACCTTGGATATCAGCTCTGTTTTGTACCTTCTTCTCTGTTGTTCATCAACTCTTATATCAGACCTGCATCATCTCTGCTCAGCCCCTTCTTCTTCTTTGCTCGGCTCCTCCTTATTCACATTCTTCTTGCAGCTTGCTTATTCTCTTCAAATCTCTTTAATTCTGCTGCATACTCTCTTCTTCTCTCACTCCTTTTTCGTCCACGTCTCCCCTTGGATATTACCCTGTTTTATACAAAAATAGCTTCATGGCTGTTTGTATTCCACTGGGAATTCGAAATGGACAGCCATGTCTCTTTGCCTTATGCCTTCTCATCTCTTTTCAGCTCACTCAGAAAAATGTAACTGTAGGTGCTTATTTTAATATTACAGTGGGATTTTGTTTTCTTCCGGAGACTTGCCAATGCATCACAACAATATAAATCAATTAAAATATTAAATTTAATTACAATGAGAGCTCCAGCTCAACTCATACAGCCTTTTGGATCGCTGCGCATTTGTCTTTTCTTTGACTGTGTCTATCTTTTCTGTGACTGTGTTTTATCTCTTTTCAGCTCTGTTTTCTCTTCTTTCCTTTGCTGTGGTGTAACTGTTGCATGCGTGTAACTGTGCCTTTTATATCAGTGTATTTTATATAAATATGTAACTGCTAGCAATAAGTCTGGGCAAATTCCAGCCTTTTACACACAGCAAGTGTCTTGTTGATGTGGCGAGTTCCGCAGGCCGGAACATACATATATTACAATTGTATTATATTGATAATCGACCTCCCATTACGCTGAGGCCCGTGGGTATACATACCACACGGCTTATTTTAATATCATCGCAACCATCAGTTTATATATATAACCCAACTTTCATTACACTAACGGTCTTTTAATATGCCTTTAAATCAACTCTCGGCATCCTTATATAAGGTTTTAACAAGAAACTGCCGCTTCTACTATAATCAATGAATAATCTTGATAATACTTAACAAATGCTCTTTCGGGCCCACCTGACATGTTTTCCGATGCATTGGTTCTCCTTCGATTGCGATTGATCGCTCCTGCTCCGATTTCGATTGATCGCAATCGCGACTTCGAATACTCCGATGCGATTTACCTCTCCTGCTCCGATTGCGATTGATCACTATTCACTGCGTTTTGCCGATGCGATTAGACCTGGAACTCAAGTTGTATATGAGTCGTATTTTATATACCAATCGGGTCCGGACTTCCAATCGCAATCGCAACTCTTATATTCTCCGATGCGATTGACTAGTGCCGATGCGATTAGATCTGGAACTCAAGTTGTATATGAGTCGTAGTTTATATACCAATCGGGTCCGGACTTCCAATCGCAATCGCAACTCTTTTAATATGTGTTCCGATGCTCCACTTTACCTCCGATGCGATTGACCATGGAACTGAAACATTTGTTAGTCATAATTTATAAGCCCATCGGGTCCGGGCTTCAATCGCAATCGCAAGTCTTTAACATATGTTCCGACGCTCTTATAATCTCCGATGCGATTAGCCGGAATTCAAATATATATAAACCATCGTTAATACACCCATCGGGTCCGAACTCTTAATCGCAATCGCAAGTCCTTCAATATGTGTTGTGATGGTTTGTTTCTTTCCGATGCGATTGGAACTAGACTTCAAACACTTTGTTAAACATGGTTTATAGACCCATCGGGTCCGGTCTTCCAATCGCAATCGCAACTCTTATGTTCTCCGATGCGATCATCACTATTCACTGGAACTCAAACACACATGAATTATGGTTCATTGATCCATCGGGTCCGGATTTCCATCGCAATCACAACTTTATGTTGGTTACATGTTCCGCTGCCCTTGCGATCTCCGATTGCGATTGGGTGAGGGTCCCACTTTATATTACTTCCTTTCCATTGATCATAACACGCTCCACTTAAATATATATTAATGTATATGCCTTGGACCATTGCAGAATATGAAACGCGTGACATTTATATGTATTGTGATGGATATTATATATATATATATATATATATATATATGTGTCCGCCAGCGGGTTAGGCGATTCCCGGAATAATGTTTATGAATTATGTTAAATCTATAACGCCGGTTGGAGTGTGCGATTCCCGGAATTTGGTTTTGCATTATATGCGTAACGCCCGGCTTGGGGTATGATTCTCAGAATTATATATCTGTCCTCCGGGTTGGGCGATTCTCGGAATTATAACGGCTCTGCCTTTGCCTCTGTCTCTGCTGCTCCTGTCGCTTTGCCTCTACCTCTGCCTCTGCTGCAGTGATAACGACTCTGCCTCTGTTATATTCGCTTCCTCTGCCTTCATTTGCTTCTTTGCTGCCTCCATTGTATTCACTGCTTCCTTTTTCTGTCTTTGTTTCAGCGCTGCCTCCTTTGCCTGTCTGTGATTCAGCGCTGCCTCCTTTTTCTTCTTTTTGCTGCTTCTGCTACTCGACCTCTACCTCTGCCTTTGTTGTACCTCTGTTCTTTGCCTATCTCTGCATCTGCTGCCTTCTTTGCACTACATTTCTTAAGTTCAACTCTTTTGTACATTACGTTGCCTCTGCTTCTATTCACTGTCTCTGCTTTGTCTGCTGCCTCAATTCCTTATCTCTCTTGCTTCTTTTGCTGCCTTACTACCTCTTCTTATGCTTTCTCTGCTCCTTGGCTGATGTTTCAAGTGCTCCTCCTTTGTCATCTCCTTTGCCTTATTGCTAGTTCAGGTGCTGCTCCTTTGTGCTTCTTTGCCATCAATGACAACATTTCCAACAGTCTCCCCCTTTGGCATTGATGGCAACACCTCCACCAATAATCCAATGCTTCCTCTGCCTATCTACTTTTCCTCCCCCTTTGACATCAATGGAAAAGGGTTGCTCATTTCCTAGTGTGCATTCTATCAGTACTTTTCTTCTCTCATGAGATGTGTTTAGGCCTTCTTCTTCTGACTTTGTACCATGCTGCTCTAAACTTGTGTAAAATATTTGTTGAGAGAACACTTTGCGGATTATTGGAGTTGAATATACACTACAAGTGGATACAATCCCAAAGCACTGACTCCTTTCACTGTATAAAGCTGAGAGTGAGGATAATGATACTTCATAGAGCATATTGTATCAAACTTATCTAATCATAAATGCATCATTGGATCAAACCTTAAATATTGTGAATGCCCCATGTGACATATCAAGCTTGCTTCAACTACACTTCAGTCTATATTATAATCTTCATCTGCGATGCATATCTATTGAGGAAGGTTGTAGTTGGAGTCTGTCTTCTTCTACTATAATCATCTGCAGTACAACATCTGTTCAATTGTGATGATGCCAATATATCTTTTATTGCTGTGATTCACTTGTACTGCCTATTGTTGGTGATCTGTGCTAGGCTGCTGAAGAAATATTACCCTTAATAGCTGATGGTTATTGTTCCAGATGTGATCAATGAATCAACCAAAATTTGATTTAAGAAATCAACTCCCTTTACTTCTAAGGTATGTTCATGATAAATCAATAATAGATTTTTGAGCTTCAACTATCACAACTCATCCTTCATACTTTCGATACTTTAATTTTTATTTTTATTTTATTTTATTTTATTTAATTTATTTATTTATTTATTTATTTTTTATTTTTTTTATTTTATTTTATTTTTATTTTTATTTATCATGATGATCCTTCACACGAATATATTCAAGTTGTTTATTTGAGATTTTAGCCAACAGGCTTCACCCAGTTTGTGAACAATCTTCAAAAAGAGGTCTTGAAGATATATGTACTAACTTCAGGAGGGCATGCAATTATATATAAGAGACAGATACTGCTTCAATGCATAATATATTCCTTCGAGTGTAAATCAGATACTGATCCTCTAGCACCGCTACTAAAATTTTCATGCTGAATGCAGATAACCCTGGGAATTTTACCTTGATGCATTCTTGCCATAGTCCTTTGATCCCGAGGACCTGTACCATATTGCTGCTGTTCCATGATAACCTTTGATATTCTGTTGATAGACATCCTTCTTGTACCAAGTACCAATTGATATTCCCTTGATAACATATGCAGAGATTTCACTTTAGTTTTCATATTAACCCATAATTAAGACTTTCTTCATACATTCTACTATTGAGCTTCCCACTGTTCACACCCATAGTCATCATTAACCTTCTACTTAGTCTGTCATTCTGATTTAAAAGAATATCACTGCATTTTATTTTCTAAGGCAGTTCCAGAATCATTGCTGCTTTATATATTGCTTTAAATACCAATTCAACTGTTCTGACATGATGATCTTTGTGAAGAAATTTTCAATTTCTTTGCTTGGAATCTTCAAGGGCAGAACACTCTCTTAACTGTACTCCTCCAAGGGACATTTTCATAGATGAAGGAAGTAAGGATATTAATGATGACAGGCACTTTTTCTTTCTCATTATTTTTAATGTGTTTCATTGTCAATTCTAGCAATATGATGTACAAAGTGATCATCATTTAAGGTGCTGAAGTCTTCTTTCTATTACCATGGTTGCTTTCTGTCTTTTCTTCTTTCATTACTCTGTCAGCTACTTAATACTTCAGATGATCTTCTTTCTATAGTTTTCTTTTAGAGGAATTTTTTTATTTTATTTTTCGATCTCATAGTTGTTCTCATTACATGGAGCTCTTCTTAGACTACTTTCATGGGGTCTATATATGAACTGCTCTCCCCCTGAGATGCTGCTTCATATCTATAACTGGTTAGATATTTGCTTTGTTTCCTAGAGCAGCTCCCCCTGAGACTATGCTAGATTCATTATGTTATGGAGATAATAGGCTCCCCCTTTCTCTTTTCTTTCCATACTTTATTGGGGTTCTTCATAATGACTGCCCTTCCTTTTGATTCATAGTTTTGATTGATCTGTTTTGATTCCATCATATGTCTTGAGTTCTTTAAAATATATGGCAGATTACAGTCCTTTGTTTTGTGGCCAAGCTTGAGGCATATATAACATCTTATTTTATCAAAGTATATTTGAGCTGATGCATAATATTTCATTCCCCTTTTTGAACATAATTTACAATCAACATATTTATGTCCAAATTCATTGCATGCATAACAGTAGCCATGGAAATGATTTGTGTTCCTGGTGGAAGATTGTCCTTGCCATTTGCTTGCTTGAGGTAGTCTTCTCATTTGCTGCATCTTTTGCTGGTAATCATTGATTCTCTTTTTCTTGCAATGTGCTGCATCATGTGCTGGTTTGTGGCAGGAGAAACAAGTGATATTTTTCATAGGAGGAAAGAACTTTCTTTGACAACTTCCAAATTTATTCACTTCATCTTTAGGAGCATGTGAGCCTTTAGCAGTTGATTGTTTCACCCTCTCATTCTCTGTTTTTTTATGTTGTTGCTTGATTCTGTTTGTTTCCTTACAAATCTTGTTCTTGCAGGCTTCTTCTTCTGTGGGAATTTGCTGAGCTGCTTCACTGTCTTTTACAGCTTTCACAAAAATGACATTCTTGTTATCTTCAACCTTGGACTTACTGGTTTCACCTTCATATCCTATCCCAATCTTTATGAGAGGTGACCTTTGTGCATTTAGAATATGGTCCAACTGTTCAAAGCTTTTCATTTGAGGAGTATTCATTAATAAATCTCTTTGGGCCTTTTCTAATTTCTTTCTTATGCTCACTACTTCTTCTTCCAGTCTCTCATATTCCATAATTTTCTCTTTCATTTGTTGCAGCAGAGTGTCTTCTAATTTCTTTGCCTCTTCAAGCTGTGTCTTTAGGCAAATAATTTCTTTCTTATCTTCATATTCTCTCTCATCACATAGTTGCACCAATGTATTAAGGTCTTTGTTTTCATTTTTCAATTTTTCTATTTCAGTCAAAGCAGTGTCAAGCTTGGCTTTTTCTTCAGCTGTAATTTCTTCATGGTTCTTATCTCCATTCACACTAGCAGGTACTTCATTTGATTGAATATTTTCCTGTTGACATGAATTTTTCTTCTTCTTAATTCTCTTATCCTTCTTGTCAGTGCCGTCCTTAGTGTTTACTCCATGCATGAAGTGCAATCTATCTCAGATTTCTTTTGCAGAGGTTAAATCCATTATCAACTCAAGGTCCTTGTTATGAAGACTGTTATATATCACACATTTTGCCTTGACATTCCTCTGTTGTTCTTTCACCGTGGGGGAGTCTGTATAGTAGCCATCACATACAAGCTTCCATACTTCAGGTTCATAAGCCAATAATCCTATTTTAACCTTATCTCTCCATTCAAGAAAATTTGTCATACTTAACACAGGTACATTTTGATAGTCCATGACTTAACCATATCTCCTTCAAGCTATTAGGCTTGCACCAAAGGAACTATCTCTGATACCAATTGTTGAAATCTTAGTTAAACTGAGAGGGGGGGGGTCAATCAGTTTAACACATTCATGGACTTTTAAAAATTTTCCTTTAAAACTTATTTTACTTTATTAACACCTTCATTTCATGATCAACAAAATGTGTGAGCAATCTTTATTTATGACTAGCAATTAATAAGCAGATTAGATAATGTACCAGCAGTCTTAATATGTTAGCAGCAAGTATTAGCAGAATAGATATATCATATCAACACATAGACATCATGCACATAGACACCAGATATAGGTGGAAACCCATAGAGGGAGAAAACCACATCTTATTATTGTTGTGATGCAAAGGCAAGCTCCTACTCCCTCTCACCACTGTTTTTCTGCAGGCACCAACCTATAAGAGGCTCTATCCTCAATTATGCAAGCTACAACTTGCAAGGAAGCACCAACTCCCTCCAATTTTCTGCAGGCACCAACCTACAGGAGGCTCCAACCTCAGTCAGCTACAACTGACAACAACTTGATGTGGAAGCACCAACTCCCATCTATTTTCTGCAGGCACCAACCTACAGGAGGCTCCTACCTCAGTCAGCTACAACTGACATCTATCAAGCTACAACTTGATAGGGAAGCTCCAACTTCCTTACTCTTTCAAAAGAAAAACACTTGCTGATTTACCTTGGATATCAGCTTTGTTCTATACCTTCTTCTCTGTTGTTCATCAACTCTTATATCAGACCTGCATCATCTCTGCTCAGCCCCTTCTTCTTCTTTGCTCAGCTCCTCCTTATTCACATTCTTCGTGCAGCTTGCTTATTCTCTTCAACTCTCTTTAATTCTGCTGCATACTCTCTTCTTCTCTCACTCCTTTTTCGTCAACCTTCTCCCCTTAGATATTACCCTGTTTTATACAAAAATAGCTTCATGGTTGTTTGTATTCCACTGGGAATTCGAAATGGACAGCCATGTCTCTTTGCCTTCTGCCTTCTCATCTCTTTTCAGCTCACTCAGAAAAATGTAACTGTAGGTGCTTATTTTAATATTACAGTGGGATTTTTTTTTCTTCTGGAGACTTTCCAATGCATCACAACAATATAAATCAATTAAAATATTACATTTAATTACAATGAGAGCTCCAGCTCAACTCATACAGCCTTTTGGATCGCTGCACATTTGTCTTTTCTTTGACTGTGTCTGTCTTTTCTGTGACTGTGTTTTATCTCTTTTCAGCTCTGTTTGCTCTTCTGTCCTTTGCTATGGTGTAACTGTTGCATACGTGTAACTGTGCCTTTTATATCAGTGTATTTTATATAAATATGTAACCGCTGGCAATAAGTCTGGGCAAATTCCAGCCCTTTACACACAGCAAGTGTCTTGTTGATGTGGCGAGTTCCGCAGGCCGGAACATACATATATTACAATTGTATTATATTGATAATCGCCCTCCTGTTACGCTGAGGCCCGTGGGTCTACATACCACACGGCTTATTTTAATATCATCGCAACCATCGGTTTATATATATAACCCAACTTTCATTACACTAACGGTCTTTTAATATGCCTTTAAATCAACTCTCGGCATCCTTATATAAGGTTTTAAAAAGAAACTTCCGCTTCTACTATAATCAATGAATAATCTTGATAATACTTAACAAATGCTCTTTCGAGCCCACCTGACATGTTTTCCGATGCATTGGTTCTCCTCGGATTGCGATTGATCGCTCACTATACGGTGCGATTGATCGCAGTCGCGACTTCGAATACTCCGATGCGATTTACCTCTCCTGCTCCGATTGCGATTGATCACTGTTCACTGCATTTTGCCGATGCGATTAGACCTGGAACTCAAGTTGTATATGAGTCGTAGTTTATATTCCAATCGGGTCCGGACTTCCAATCGCAATTTCAACTCTTATATTCTCCGATGTGATTGACCAGTGCCGATGCGATTAGATCTGGAACTCAAGTTGTATATGAGTCGTCCAGACTTCCAATCGCAATCGCAACTCTTTTAATATGGGTTCCGATGCTCCACTTTACCTTCGATGCGATTGACCATGGAACTGAAACATTTGTTAGTCATAATTTATAAGCCCATCGGGTCCGGGCTTCAATCGCAATCGCAAGTCTTTAACATATGTTCCGACGCTCTTATAATCTCCGATGAGATTAGCTGGAATTCAAATATATATAAACCATCGTTAATACACCCATCGGGTCCGAACTCTTAATCGCAATCGCAAGTCCTTCAATATGTGTTGCGATGGTTTGTTTCTTTCCGATGCGATTGGAACTGGACTTCAAACACTTTGTTAAACATGGTTTATAGACCCATCGGGTCCGGTCTTCCAATCGCAATCACAACTCTTATGTTCTCCGATGCGATCATCACTATTCACTGGAACTCAAACACACATGAATTATGGTTGATTGATCCATCGGGTCCGGATTTCCATCGCAATCGCAACTTTATGTTGGTTACATGTTCCGCTGCCCTTGCGATCTCCAATTGCGATTGGGTGAGGGTCCCACTTTATATTACTTCCTTTCCATTGATCATAACACGCTGCACTTAAATATATATTAATGTATATGCCTTGGACCATTGCAGAATATGAAACGCGTGACATTTATATGTATTATGATGGATATTATATATATATATATATATATGTGTCCGCCAGCGGGTTAGGCGATTCCCGGAATAATGTTTATGAATTATGTTAAATCTATAACGCCGGTTGGAGTGTGCGATTCCCGGAATTTGGTTTTGCATTATATGCGTAACGCCTGGCTTGGGGTATGATTCTCGGAATTATATGCGTAACGCCTGGCCTCTGTCTCTGCTGCTCCTGTCGCTTTGCCTCTGCCTCTGCCTCTGCTGTAGTGATAACGACTCTGCCTCTGTTATATTCACTTCCTCTGCCTTCATTTGCTTCTTTGCTGCCTCCATTGTATTCACTACTTCCTTTTTCTGTCTTTGTTTCAGCGCTGCCTCCTTTGCCTGTCTGTGATTCAGCGCTGCCTCCTTTTTCTTCTTTTTGCTGCTTCTGCTACTCGACCTCTGCCTCTGCCTTTGCTGTACATCTGTTCTTTGCCTATCTCTGCATCTGCTGCCTTCTTTGCGCTACATTTCTTAAGTTCAACTCTTTTGTACATTACGTTGCCTCTGCTTCTAATCCTTGTCTCTGCTTTGTCTGTTTGCCTCAATTCATATCCTTCTTGCTTCCATCTTTGCATGCTACCTCTTCTTATGCTTTCTCTGCTCCTTGGCTGATGTTTCAAGTGCTCCTCCTTTGTCATCTCCTTTGCCTTATTGCTAGTTCAGGTGCTGCTCCTTTGTGCTTCTTTGCCATCAATGACAACATTTCCAACATAGCGTAAGAACTTCAGGGGCGACGCAAGCCCTTCCAGAGTAGTGCAGAGTTTGACGCAGGCCATGAAGGCTGATGCAAATCATTGAGGAGAAACACCAGGGTTTCCGGTGGGACAGAAAGCGCTCAAGTTATGTAAATCCCATTTGAGGGTGCGAATCAACTATATTTTATATCTCCGAGTGAAAGAGGTATTTTTGCCATGATTTTATCTATAGGGCCAACCATGTCTGGTGCCCGAAAATTTTTGTATTCAAAATCTGCTTAATAATAAAACCCTCCAGAGCTAGTTGCATCGATTTTCCCGCATTAGGTTTTTCCGGGGAAAATTTTCCCAAAAATATGTGTGTCACTTTTTCATATGAGCGTGCTATTTAGTAAATGATCTATATGTGTAAGCTAATATTTATGTTTATTTCATTTTTTTTCTAAATATTGATATTAATAACTTGTATGAGTAACCAAGTAGGAGAAGTAAATCAATGGTTAGTAGTAGGATTTCTTAGATTAAGAAATTTTCACAACAAGTTTTACATGACCGCACCCGAGAAGGCTTGCGGGGAGTGTTGGTCCTCAAACTAGCTCAGATAGGGAAGCTTATGGTTGAAACTCTGAAGGATGAAAGGTACATGCCTAGGGTTTTGTGCAAGATGATGACAAGGGGAATAGGATGTTGATTGATCCCATAAGGAGGCTCACTTTATTAGATGTGAAAAATTTACCTATAACAAATAGATATTGGGATAAATATTATGGTGAGGTTATAGGTATAATTGGCCTTGAAGGATTTTCATTGTACTCACTCGCTATACAGGCTTTGATCCAAGCACGGATATTGAATTAATACAATATTCTCATCATAGTTAAAAAATAATAGATTTTTTATCTTTAAAATTTGTTTCTTTAATGGATATGCTTACAAAGAAACCCTATATTTTAGTTTTTTTTTTAATCTTGTGTGTGTGTGTGTGGAAAAAGATTCGAAAAGGTGTTAAAATTCAAGGTCATTAAATTATTAGTCATAAAAACTACTCTTATTTTATGAAAATTTAATATCCTTTTGTTAATTCAATGGTTTATGACCTCTTTAATGGATCTATTTGACCTCAATGAAGCATGATGAAATACATCTATGCTCCAAAGGTTTATTATGAATAATATTTAGTTTATAAACATTGTAGATTATTATAAATTTTTTGAGGAAGTCCTTGGTTATGGGGAACAATTAGTCCTTTTGTTAGGCCATGATTCACAAATTTTGACTTTACCCTTAGTGTATTACCAAAATATCGATTTGTTTTTTTTTCCCAAATTTTCCTTCACATTTTTGGCATTTATTAGGAAAACCTTGGCTAAATTGGTTTTCTTCACATATACTTGAATTTTTGTTGAGATCAATATCAGATAGGGTTGTTGAAAAAATGTAGCAAGAAAGGATCAATTTAACTTTAGCCTTAGTCAAATTGAGTAAATAAAATTTCCACATCAGTTGGACAACTTGGAGGCAGTTAACTAGTGAGACATGGATCTTGTCACTCAGTTAACTCAGTAAATTTGAGTTAGTGGACTTGGATTTCATTCATGCATATGTGATTGCTAAATTTTAGTAATCCAGTTTAGTTATTTTTGGTTGTATTCAGTTCATTGACCTCTAACTATTGATAGAGTCAGTTGAAGGTCAATTGTGTTGTGGGACAACAGTGTAACTCGAGGATTTTTCTATTAACTTACCAATCAACAAAAAATAGCTAATGCATGCATGGAATTCAATTTCTTCAGCTGAATTGGAGATGATAAGTCATGTGTAACATGTGTTGTATACTAGTCTGAGTATACATGTGTTGCATGCAGTCAGGAGATCAATTGGCTAGTATTAGCCAGAGTTTCTTATTGACCAGAGAGAATAGTTATTCATTTGCAGGTTGAGTTCAAAGCTGGAGCTATCAATTTTAATAGTTTATCTATTCAACTTATTAATGCAAAGAGGCTTGAGGAATTTTTCCCAATTGAATTCCCCTAGAAATCACTGTGTATTTGTGGTTTTTCTTGTTGCATGTTTATGCATGTTGTTCTAAACTGTGATTTCCATTCCGCAGATCAGTAGAGTAGAATTGTGTTCCTTGATTTTACTTCAATTTTTTGAGAAGTTGAAATTCTATTAAATTTATACATGGTATTAGAGCATTTAAATCACATTAGAACTAGTATTTTGAACTTGTCTCTTAGGAATTTTAGTTTTGCAGCTTTAGTCCAATATTTTTTCTTCGGTGTCGGGAGAATGTCTTTCAACGGACTAAGATTAGAGCATGCCTTAGAGGGTAGCTTGAATTTAATAGCCTGGAAGGATTGAATGGAAGTAATTTTTGATGATAATGGTATGTTATAATATGTTAAAAATAACATTGCAAAACCTCCGTACTCGGATGCACAACAATTACCCCAATGGAAGAAGGATGTTGCAAAGGCCATGAGAATTCTTCTAGAAGATTTGAGGGACAATTTGGTCTCAAATCTCCATGGAAAAGAGACACCATTTCCTATGTGGAATACATTTACTGAGTTAATCAAAAATAGTAGTGACCATAGAAAATTGGCCCTAAAAGACAAACTTTGAAACATAAGGATGAAGAAGAATGATACCATTCTTCAATATCACTCCGGATTTACTCAAGTTCTTGATGAGCTTGGAGGGGTTGGGGTGAATGTTGCCGAATATGGCTTGGTGAGCCTAGCTCTTCTAAGCATTCCAAAATCCTGTAATAGCTACCAGAACTCGATGAATCGAAGGGAAAATTTGCCAATTGGGAAAGGTTATGATCTGATTTGGTTGAAGAAGATTTTAGGAGAACTACCATAGATGGAAATTCATCCAAATCTAAGGATGAAGAGAATTTTAGTTGGTTTGGAAAGGGGAAGAAGGGAAAAGGAAAGAAGAACCCAAGAAAACCTAAATCTATCCAAAATAATGGCAAGAAGAAAGACATGAGAAAGATCATTTTTTTCCACTGCCAAAAAATTGGGCACTACGCAACAAAATGTCTACATAAGGAGTCTACCAAGAATCCTCTAGGAGGAGCAAGAGGTGAATCATTGGCTTCAAAATTCGAATTAGACTTCACCCTAATAGCATGCAAGGATAAAGTTGTTACGAGGAGTGTGTGGTACCTTGATTATGATGCCTCATTCCATATGATAGGCTGCAAGTAGTTTTCCAATAGCCTAGAGGAGAAGGATCTCCATATGCATATCAAAAAGGGGGATGATTGGAGGTACAGTGCTACAAGAATTGGTATTGTCACCTTTTAGAGGGAGAAATCCTTTCCTCTTCGCCTCAAAGATGTTATGTTTGAACCTGAGCTGAAGAAGAACCTGATCTCCGTAGTAGTATTGGGGGATCATGGCTATGATGTAATTTTCAGTAAATGGAAATCCTTTATGAGACACATAGCTACCGAACAAGTGAAGCAGATCGGGGTTCAAGTGAAGAACCTATAAAAACTTGAGGTGGGATATTGCATTGCATTGAGTAGTAATTTCGAAAAAGTGAAAATTTGAGATGTTGGAGAACTCTGGCATGAGATATTGGGTCATTTACACCATTTATCCTTAAAAATCATGCATAAAATTAACATCGGTATCCCCAAAAGGCTCCCTTGACTAGCAAGAAGTAAGCAAGGGTCGTGCATTGGGGAAAAATGTCAAATCCACTTTCCATGACCGAGATAGTAGAGAAGATGAAATCTTGGAGCGAGTCCACTCTGATGTTTGTGGACCCTTTTCTACATCCTCCACAAAAAAACATAAATACTATGTTATTTTGATTGATGATTTCTCTAGAAAAATTTAGATATTATTCATGTGGAAGAAGGATTAAGTTTTCTCAAAATTTGTTGAATTTAAGGCATTGGTTGAGAAGGAACTATGAATAAGGTGAAGGATCTCAAGAGCGATAATGGAGGTGAATTTGTTTCACATGCCTTCAAGGCTTTGTGTGTCAAAGAAAGTATTCGAAGAGAACTGATAACACCCCATAACCCACAGCAGAATGGGGTAGCTGAAAGAAAGAACGTGAGCATAGTGGGAGAAACAAGGACCATGTTTCATGATTATGGGTTACCATTACATCTATGGGTGAAAGCATGCAACATCTTAGTCTACTTGAAGAACTAGAGTCCTCATAGAATACTTGGTATGATTACACCAAAGGAAGCTTTCTCTGGGAGAAAGCATGATGTGTCTCATTTCAGAATTTTTGAGCTTTATTTTATTGTCATGTATCCAAGGATTAGAGGATGAAACTTGAGCCTACAACAAAGTTGGGATTTTTTGTAAGATACACCGAAAATCCACACAATTATCGGGTGTATTTACCTTCACTGAGAATGACAGTTGTGAGGAGATATTTCAATTTAGATGAGGACAAGGTTATGAGATTCTCTCTGGAACGAAAGTTGAGTATCACACCAAAGCATGAGCTTCTAGCTCCAAAGGAGGAGCCTCGGGATGAGTTTCAGGAGGTTGTGTAGCAGCCACATGTAGTGGAGTAGATAGGAGGTAAGGTGGAGGCACCCACTCAACCAAAATACTCCAGAGAGGTGAGAAAGAGAACCAGAGAAGCTAATAGATTGGTGCAGGATGCAAGGGAGAATATGAAAGCCCCCACATCATAGCGCAGGAAGAGGCGGTCACCTGATAGGTACGTTGGTTACATGGCTCTCAGGAAAGATCTCATTGATTCAGATCCTTCTTCATTTAAGGAAGCAGTTGCTCAACCTGTGTAAGTTGATGTCATGGTGGAAGAATATGAATCCATCATGAAGAACAGTGTATGGGAGGTGGTGTCGAGACCAGAAGGGAAATCGGTGGTTGGTTCCAGATGGATCTACAAAGTGAAGAATGCAGCCGATGGGAGCATCGAGAAGTACAAGGCCATATTTGTGGCCAAAGGATTCTCGCAAGTAGAGGGAGTGGACGATGAGAAAAATTTTGCACCAATTGCAACTATTCCTCAATCAAATCCATTCTAGCATTGGTTTCGTATATGGGGTGGAAAATACACCAGATGGATGTGAAGACGACCTTTTCCAATGGTGTTGTTGAGGAGGAAATTTACATAGAGAAGCCAAAAGGATTTGAGACATATGATCGAGAGTCGCATGTGTGCAGACTCAAGAGAGAATTGTATGGTCTCAAACAGGTGGCCAAGCATGGTACACTCAGATTGGTAGTTATCTCAGTGGATTGGGCTTCACCAAAAGTGAAGCAGATGCGAACCTCTATCACATTGTGGTAGATGGTAAGTTGCTTATTCTTGTTTTGTATGTTGATGATTTAATATTGATAGGTGATGAGCAGCTGATCCGCTCTTGCAAAGAGGATCTTGCAAGGGAATTTGAGATGAAATTCATGTTCCTAATGTAATAATTTCTCGAGATAGAAGTATGGAAAGGTGATGGTGAATTGTTTGTGTCTCGGGGGAAGTATGCCTCTGAAATAATTCAGAGATTTCACATGGAGAATTGCAAGCCCATGGACACACCTCTAGCTAGAAACTGGAGGAAGGAGAATGCCACTTTAGGTGAAGAGGTTGATGCTACCATTTACAAGAAGCTTATGGGGTTTTTGATGTATCTTGTGAACACAAGTCTCAACATGTGTTATGTCGTAAACCAGCCGAGTCAAGTTATGGTGAGGTCTACCAAGCTATATTGGAAAGCAGCAAAGCAAGTGTTACAGTACCTTAGAGGCACTAACTAGTGTGGATTATGGTATATGAGGAAAGATGGAGTGAAGCTTCAAGGCTTCACTAATTCAGATTGGGTAGGGTGTCCATTAAACATGAAAATTAATTCTGGTGTTATCTTCAGTTTTGGATCCGCAACTATTTCCTGGTACAGTAGGGAGCAGAGGTTTTTGGCGCTCAACTCAACAGAGGTTGAATACATAGCTTCAATTCAAGCAACATGTAAGGCCATATGGATGAGGAAAATGCATGTGGGTATTTTCAGCCAGGAGATGGATCCAACATTGATATATTGTGATAATTAGAGTTGCATTAAGCTCTCTGAGAATCTGGTATTTCATGGTAGGTCCAAGCGCATTGATATCAAGTATCATCATTTGTGGGATTGTGTGCAGAGGAGAATTATGTTCTACAGTACATTCCAACTGAGGAGAAATATGTTGACATATTGAGAAAAGAATTGTCAAGAGGTAAATTCAAATTCCATAAGTGCGGGATAGAGGTGGTTAAAAGTCATTTTCTTGTTAAGAGGGAGTGTTGAAAAAATGTAGCAAGAAAGGATCAATTTGACTTTAGCCTTAGTCAAATTGAGTAAATCAAATTTCCACATCAACAGGGAAAGTTGGAGGAAGTTAACTAGTGTGACATGGATCTTGTCACTCATTTAACTCAGTAAATTCGAGTTAGTGGGATTGGATTTTAGTCATGCATGTGTGATTGCTAAATTTTAGTAATCTAGTTTAGTTGTATTCAGTTAAGTTAAATGACCTCTAACTATTGACAAAGTCAATTGAAGTTCAGTTGTGCAGTGGGACAACAGTCTAACTCAAAGATTAGTCTGTTAACTTATCAATCAACCCAAAATAGTTAATTCATGCATGGAATTCAAGTTCCTTGGCTGAAGTGGAGATTACAAGGCCAGTGTAACATGAGTTGTATACTATTCTGAGTGTACAAGTGTTGCATGTAGTCAAGAGACCAATCCTTGGGAATTGCACAATCAATTTGGAGGAAATTCCTATCTTTTAGGGCTGATTTCCTCAAGATTCGCACAAGGAAATAGGAGGCTAGGTGAGAAAATAATTGGCTAAGTGTTGGCCAAAGTTTCTCATTGATCCGAGAGAACTACTATTATTTTGCAAGTTGAGCTCAGAGTTGGAGCTAGCAATTGTAATAGTTTCTTTATTCAACTAATTAATGCAAAGAGGCTTGAGAGGTTTTTCCGAGTTGGATTCCCCTAGAAATCACTGTGTATTTGTGGTTTTTCTTGTTGTATGTTTATGCATATTGTTCTAAACTGTGGTTTTCATTCCGCATATGAGTAGAGTAGATTTGTCTTTTGATTTTAGTTTAATTTCTTGAGCAAATGCAATTCTATCAAATTTCTACAAAGGTCAATGACACAATTATATAATACAAACTTTAAATGAAATTAGTTTATTAGTTATAAGAAAACAACTTTTCAATATTAATTTTATTAATAAATAGGCCATCTTCAAAATTATTGTCTCTAAGCATGAGTTCACTAAAAAAATTACACTAAAAATAAAACCAAAATCAAACACTAGTAATCATGTGACAACTAAAAGATAGAAAAGAGGATAACATCCGTACTTTTCAGCCCTACTCGACCCTTCCTTGCTTTCAAACGACTTCTCTTTAGTGAGACTTTTTGGAAGCTTTTGTGGTGGATTTTTCCAGTATAATTTCTCTAAAATAAAGTAAGAATTTATTGAAATCATAAGATTGATGGGTAACCCCTGCACAATCAAAGTGCTCTAGGGGTTACAGTCAAAAAACAGTTTAAACAACACAAATCAAGATTTCACCTCAAATTTTTCTGCCAAATTCAAACACCAGAAAGTCCTCACTAAAAAGAACTTCACCTTTAAATAATAATATTAAATAAAATGCCATAAAGAAGAAGAAAGAGTATTCATAAATTCAAAAATCCTCATTCCAATCATAGGATCTATTCAAAATTATAATTAATTAATGTGAAACATGTTTAAGTGAAGATAATATAAAGTGAAAAAAGAAAATAAGATTGAAAATTATTTTTTATTAAATTATAATTAAATATTATTTTATTAAATTTAAAATATTATAAGGGAAAATAAATAAATTTAAATTTAAAAATAAAAATATTAATAAGGTGGTTTTTTTAAAACAAATAAACTAATAAAGCAAATAAATGAACTTCTCACTCTTCAAATAATTTTGAAAAAGAAAACAATGTGAACTTGGTGAAAAAATGTATTTTATGATGGCAAGAGCACGGATATAAGAGCCAAGCTTATTTAATCTTCCGCACGATGCAAGAACCATCGAATGTTTTAGCACTACATTGTTGTAAAGCTCCACCAGCATAGGACCTCATATGATAATGTTTAAGAGATACCTTGTTTCCCTATGTTTGAATTTATAACATGTCGTATACATTGGAAGCACCTTGATTACGCACCACCACCTCCATTTATGAGAGAGAAAATGGGGTATGTTGTATTTTAAATACAAATATGATAGAAAAGTTAGAAACAAAAATAAAATAGTGTATAATAATATATAGTTTAAAAAGTTTAAAAAATTAAAGGGAGGTCGTGGGTCAATTCAAATTTTGCTAATGAGTTGGTGGGAAGTAATCTCTTAGAATGGATATACCTCATTATTATTACTATTCACTTCAATACATGTTCATTTTTTTATTTTCTTTTTGTTTCTAGTATTTTTTGTTATGATCAAATTTCCACAGAGTAAGACAAATCTTCCTCTTGATATAATCTCTATTTTTTATAAGCAACAAAATTCACCTTAAAAAAAATTATATACATATCACATTAAAATAAACTTAAATAATAATAACTGATATTCATAACCATGATATTCCAAATCATATAATTAATAAAAATAAAAAAAACTTAATAAATTTAATTAATAAACATATGAAAACTTTGTACTTACAAAAAAAATCATATATATATATATATATATCACATTAAAAAATAAATTATAAAATATGTCAAAGAATATATATATATGATGCATTTTAATTTTGGATCTATCAAGACCTAAGAGGAATCAATTATTTTTAGATGTAATCTTTTTTTCAAGTTTTACACTTGAAAAGAGGTTTCCATTTTAAGAGATTTGATCTTCTTCACACTTAGTAGATTTGAAATTAAGATAAATTTATGTTGATTGAGCAGAGAGGCTCATTCTACAACCCAATATGAAAGGATGTGTGAGTTTGTTCATCACTCCATCCACCTTTAAAAAATAAAAATAAAAAAATTATGTTCTAAATAGAAAATTAATATTGACTATAATAAAAAAAATGAATATAAATTAAAAAAAAAGTATGAGTAAGATGTTTATGTGACAGCCTCATTAAGAGTTAATTAGCATGAATAAGTTGAAAAGACAATTTGTTTATTTTATTATTTGTTTACTTTATTTTGGTAAAAGAAATTCAAAAACACCATTTTGCTTGGAATTACTGAGTTAGAAAATAAAAAAAGGAATCTCTTAAACTGTTGGTAAAGTATCTAAGAATAGGTGGTTGGGAACAGTTAGAAGACAGTTACCTACCCTCCAGGGATAAAAGAAAATCCCAGGAGAGGGATAGGGGTTCTGTGAGTTTCTAGAAAAAAGGGGAAGTGCAGTAATCTCTAGAGCTGGGTGAAAGACCAGTGGAGAGCAGTCACTGTAAACCATATAGCCAGAACTGTCTGTCTGTGGCTGGATTGGCCATCCAGAGGTCACAACAGAAGGTTTATTCTTTGTTCCCGTGGCACCGATTGATATTCTGGAGCTAGGGGGCAAGAGGAGGACGTTATTGCCTCCCTTGATGGTTGGGAGGACCACGGTTTAAGAGTTATTGTTCTCCTATCAGATAAGTAACACAGAAAGACCTAGACTCTAAGTTAATGGAACTCTGGTTATGGTTAGTATTTGCTTAAAAAAAAATAGATTACTCTAAAGTTTCCTCTAGCTTGGAATAGTAGAAATCTTTGCAAGTAAATTTTATAGGTGTAAATATTGTACTAGCAACTATTCAGTGAATTGACAGCTAATCTGGAAAAGCGAAAAACTACATGAAAGGAACATTCTTTATGCTCAGTAATGCATTACAGCATAGATAGTCAAGAAATATACAGAAATATCAATGCTTCATTAATCATAATATATAAATAGAGGAAACACGAGTTAACTGAAATGGGTCTATTAACAAGAAACCCAGTAGTATAAACGTAGAATCGATTCTCAAGCTAAAGTAGGGCGTAATTCGATGGTACCGGAATATTGATATAAGAAAGAGATATTGACATGCAAAAAACAATGAACATTGATAAACATAATACCCAGAAAAGAAAGTCATGTACTTCGTTTTATTATTTTTCTTTCTTTTCTTGTTACTAGTCGAGAGAAATATTCTAGAAAGAACTTGTAAGGCTGGGCAGGGTGGAAGCCTTACCCTACCTCTGTCCTTTTTGTTTAGATAGCTATACTCGGCCAAGATAACGGTGGCCGGTGCCGGAGAATCTGATAAGACTATTAAACCAGAGTAAAATATCGCTGCGGCGAATCATAAGACTTTGTTGTATGAAACGAATAAACGAAATCACTTAGGGGACAAGCACATCAAACATAAATATATTAAAGAACTTCGCGGCCCATAGGGTATGGCCGAGAACCAGTTAAGTAATATAAAGCAAAGAAATATACTACATTCGAATTCCAAATACAAAACCCAGGAGGAAAAGCCGAGAGCAGCCTTCCTGCAATTCTCACTTGTTATACAAGTTAGTAAAGACTCCGAAACAAGCAAACTATGATTCCAATTAAACATGCATAGTTCTTGAAACCCTTTAAGGGTATACTGTCGACAAACAGAAGAAAGGTAGTATTTACCATGCCGTAAAGTAAATTATTGTCAGAATATTGTTGTTCCAGTATTATAATCAAACCGCCATAGCAGAGTCAACAGAGTTTAATCTCATGACATAAAAAGCAAGAGTTTTACTTCGGAAATTTCATAAATTCTACTGAGACGAGGCTCAGAGAGGAACAGTTAAAATTCTAAAAGATTTCTCGACACCCTAGGCTGTATGACTCTGTGATACAGAGAGTATACATTCTGTCAACCATGCCATAACTTCATGCTCGCAAGATTGGCGGAATACCTGTGAAAAAAGATTGTTCTTAGTCACTTCAACAGCCAAACAAACTGAGTTATCGAATAGCAAATGAAGTGGCTCAACGAGGGGTTTCCCCACCTGCTCAGCATGACAAATAAAAAGAGAAGATGTTAGATAAACCAAGGATGAGCGGAAGTCTAGCCAAATAAGAAAGGCAGGGTAATCAAACACACCTGGTAGGAGGGTTTACGTTCGTCGACCTGTCCAAATCCGCAGAATGCGACAAGGGGATTAGAATAACTTAACCCTGAAACCGAGAGATATTAATTCCATAATATAGTGTGTATGTTGGAGAAGCGAGAACTCACCCAATGAACCCCTTGGTGGGGCGGAGCTGAAGATTTTCATCCGAGCAGAAGCGCGAGGATTTGCGCCTGGATGTGAGTATGTTTGTACAAGAACAAACAAAAAAATTATATGTTATAAACCCTTACTCAGGGCTACGCATGAGCCAAACGAAAGAAGGAATTCAGAACTACATATAGAAGTGTAACTGGAAGTTAACTGGAGCATAGCCGTGACATGCTCACCTAAAGCCAGGTAAGTCGGGTAAATCCGGAGGAATGCCAAGTTGAGAACGCGCCATGAACGAGGTTAGCAGAAGGAGAAATAGCAATGAAAAACAAAGCCATCCGTTGATTTTCCCTCACTGTCTTCGAGAGGGTAGAGGCTTGATTGCATAGTTGTTTCCCGCTTTAACTCCTTGTACAGCAGGAGAACTCTGGGGTTGACACCTGTACCCGGCGCGTAGTGCAAGAAACCATATGGCCGGATGATAAAATTCCCTTATGTGATAATCAATTAATGAATAGCTTTGCTGGGAATCGAGGAGATCTCCTCGGCGGATATCCTATGATCTCAAATACTCTATCATTAAATTCTGTCATACAATAAAAAGTGGGATTTGTTGTGATGGTTTATTGACATTTAAAACCCATGCGTACCTTATCCTGTAGTTTAATTTATGCTTGAAGATATTTCCGCTCATAGATTATCAATCTGAGTTGTATCATAGTCTTGTATAATATATATGTATAGCTGGATGAAAGCTGTGTTATGTTAAGTAGATATAATCCGTGGTGATTATAGTGTAATAGTTAAAAAAATTTATTATTGTGGTAAAGTTTGTACATACATGTGACAGTTTAAATCTTATACTTTTAAAAAATACTTGAAGATTTATGTTAACTAATTTATGTCAATATCAATTTCATATATATTTGTATATAGAATTTTTTTTATAAAAATAAAACATTTTAATGTTGTATATTAAAAAATATTCAATGTTGGTTATCAATAAAATATTTTAATAAGAATTAATATTGGCATATACTTAAAAAATATGTTAATAATAAAAAATCATTTTAACTTGTGTGATAAAATGTGTTGATGTAAAATATTTTAATGAAATTAAGTATATATTATATATCATTTTTAAAAAATTATGTATATGTCATGAAAAAATTCAGCTTTTTCGGTTAGCATTTAAAAATACGATTTAAACAAAGAAAAATAACACATTATATTTTGTACTCCAAAAAAATTTACACTGAAGAAATTTGATCCCTCTAGGCTCGTGTTAGATTCCTACTTAAAATGGATCTATATTGGTTTATATATAAATAAAGTTAGATGTTAATAAAAATACATGATCATATTGAAAGTAGTTTTAGTACTAATTTCAAAGGATACTAGTTTTTATGAATATTATTACTCTAAGAGACTTTTCCAAAACAATATGGAAAAGGTCAACGTGATCCTGTGGGCGCTTCTGATTTTCCGCCTTTAAAGTTGGGAAGGTGAAACAGAGAGTTAAGAGTCTCATCTATTTTCAGAGATGAGCTGGCAATATGATAGGAAAAGTGAGAGGATTGAAAAAAAAAACTCATTTCAATTTCAAATAGTAGTTTAATTAAATTGTTTTTTTATTTTGAAAATTATGGAAATTTGGATAATATTTTAATAAAATTTGGCATAATTCTTTGTAAATTTAAGTAATAGCTATCAAATTTCAAAATTTTAAATGCTTTAAAAACTTTTGATGGTATTGAATCCATTTCCACTTTAAACTATTATTACAAGAATTTTTATTTTTTCTACTTAAATTTCAACAACTTTTAACAGTCAAGACAATTCTTCCACCCCCTTAAATAATTCACCTACAATAAATTAAAAAACCTTCACTTTAAAAATCAACCCAAAAATTATCCTATTGTTTATTTATGTATTAAAAATTCGCATATATTCAATAAAACGTGTAATGTAAATTATTCTAAAATATATATTATATATATTTATTTTTATTTATTTTAATGTCTTAAATATATTTTTAAGCAAAAAGGCACTTACAGCTTTTTAGTTTTATCTTTGATAATTGATGCTTGGCATTGTAACATTCCATTCCATCATTGGTGACTGCAAAAGTAAAGCTCGATTAATATAATTATTTTTAAAGTATTTCTGGTGCGTAATTCGATTAATATAATTGACGCTTGGCATTGTAACATTCCATTCCATCATTGGTGACTGCAAAGTAGAGTTAGATTAATATAATGTTTTCTAAAGTATTTTCTCGTGCGTAATTCATTCAAAGCACGGTCTGCATTTATCGAGGTGAAATTTACAAAGCATGGATGTGTTCATCCCAATGCGTGAGGGACGACTCACAGCCGACAAAAGGGACAAGAAGACCAATTATGCACCTTTCTTGTACACCATAATAAAAAAAAAATTGTTTATCTAGCATATGGAATAGCTCGGATTGTAGTTTTTTTTGTTGAAATTTGGTAAAAGAAATTCAAAAAATTAGGTAGTTGGAGTGTTTGAATTGCATTTTTTATAGTGGAAATGGATTCAGCACTATCAAAAACCCTTAGAGCACCCAAAATATTGAAGTTTAACAACTATAAACAAGATTTTGATAAATCTTTGCCATTTCAAAAACTTTGTCGAATTCTAGACTATTCTATTACCTTTTTAAACTACGGCAACTCTAAATGACAATCACCAAAAAATTACTATAATTTCATAAATAATAACTTAGAAACCAAACAGCCAATAAATTTTGAAGTGTCCAAGCAAAACCAAACCCCCCACAAATTTTCATTGCAAAAAGATGGCAATCACCAAATTTCCATTGATTTTTTATTCACCAAATAGAAGTTCCAAGCTTAAAGTCCTTGCCTAAAAGAATTTCACGCTTAAAGTAGTATTCCACCGTGCAGCCTAGACATCCACACAAAGACTATATTCCATTATTGCTTTGTTAAAATACATGTTATTATTCAAAATTTTGGTTAGAGTTAAAAATACATATTATGATAATATTCAAAATGTTGGTTAGGAGTTACTTTGTGCATGTGTGAAGTAGGGGTGTGAAGTTGGTTAGGCAGCGTACAGGCTGACCCGACAGCGTGCAGCCACCCAACCCCTTCTCTCCTGTGCTCCGTTCTTTAGGGACCTAACAGCGCGTGCAGAGGCCTGACCAACCCAAACTGCTGTACGCATGGACGTTTAGAGGGGCCCGACAGGGTGCAGCTCTGTCGGCGCTACGCGTCTGTCTGTTCAAACGCTGCACGAAGACCGCCCCGCAGGCTCGACTTGCCCGGGCGCTATGCGCAGGGGCGTTCATGCCGACCTGACAGTGCGTGCCCGAATGCTACGCTCCTGTACTACGCGTTTAGCCAAGAAGCCCTTCGAGCTGGTGCAAGCTATTGAGAATGCAACAAGATGATGGAGCTTAGTGAAAAGAAGTCGCCTTCACTAAGTAGGCCCGCAGGCTAGTTTTGGTGCAAAGTCTATTTTTAGACTATGTCTATTTTTAGACATATGGTTCATGGTCTATGAGTTGCAGGATGCTATTTATGGATGATTGGTCGAGTTGGTAAAAATAGATGGACCTCTATTTTTAGACATTGGGCGGTTTCTATTTTTAGACTGCCGGGCTAAAAATAGAACAGTCAAATATTATTAACCCTTAATAATATTTAGACTATAAACATTATCTTATCCTCTTTGAGCACTTCAGTTTGATGCTTGGATGTGGCACATGCAGCTGACAGAAGGAAATACGCTTTTCCTAAGGGTTAGTTGAGCTATTGCATGGTTGACTTCAGTTAGAACTCATGTGGCAGAGTTTGGTGGAGTTGATGAGACAATTGATGGAGTTGTGTTCAGTTTAACTTAGTTGAACTAGTTGTATTTAGTCTAACTGATAAATACACTAGTGATGAGTGGTGTGAATTAATTATTAATTAATTCACTAAATATTAACTCATAAATCAACTAAAGAATACATCAGTTAACTGCAGTGCATGGACAGTTCAGTGGAGACCAGTGTTAGAGGTGGGTGAAAGGGTGAGTCTACTATTAGTTGTGACTATAGCTATGCATGAGATTTGCACACACATTGATTGATATTGCCAATGAGGATTTCACATTACAATCCAGTGGGATTCGAACTTGGATCTCACAATTAACCATCTTGGATTGCGCAGTAGAGGCAGGCTAACAGGTGGAGGAGATTTGAACTTGTGACTTGTTCATATCTAAGCTAGTTAGTGTGTAATAATTGGAGATAGTGCTGAGATCTTGTGAGGAGTTTGTACTATGATTGTTACATGTTCTCTATCATTATAATATACAGATAGTTGGGGGTTTTCAACTGTAAGCTTTCCCCATTACATACTGTGTTGATATGTGTGATTGATTAATGTTTCAATGTGCGCATGCGATTGTTTTTAATTCCGCAAATTGATGATCAATGGTAGAAGAGGTTATGTATTATGCATGAAGCTCAAATAGTGTGTAATCAGGATAATCTCGGTGAATAACTCATCTATTATTCAAATTTCTACATGGTATCGGAGCGAAGTTGATCATCGGATCTATTACAGTGATTACATTTTATTTCTTTAGAGAGAGTCTGTAAGAGGGCCAGGTAGCCTCTGGATTCATCCTTTCTTTGAAAGGTGAAAAATCCAGTAAATGCCCCCTACAGTCTATCTCTGTACTAGAAATACCTTGTTCTCACAATTTCAGATCAGAAGCAATTGAGTTTTGAGCTGGTGGAATTCGAATTTGCAGCAGTGTTTTCTTGGTGTCGAAGTTGAGATGTCTTTCAACGGATTGCGATTGGAGTATGCCCTTGAGGGCAACTCGAATTATATCGCATGGAAGGACAGGATGGAGGCGGTGCTCGATGACAATGGGCTGAAGGAGTTCATAGATGTTGAAGTTCCAAAGCCTAGCGATGCAGCCTTGGTTGAGGCTTGGCAAAAGAAGACAGCAAAATGTCGAAGGATTCTGTTGGAGGGCGTGAAGGATCACATAGTGTCCAGCCTACATGGTAAGGCTTCTCCATTTTTGATGTGGAAAGCCTTGACAGATTTATTCCAAAGCAAGAGCGACCAGAGGAAGTTGGCGCTTAAGGATAAACTCAGGAACATTAAGATGGAGAAAGGAGATAGTATGCCCAAGTACCTCACGAAAATCACCCAATGCAGGGATGAGCTGGGAAGTGTGGGGGTGATTGTAGATGATGAGGACTTGGTGAGCTTGGCTCTCCTTGGGCTTCCGAAGAGTTGGCATTCCTATCAGGACTCTGTCAATGGTCGGGAGAAATTGCTAGGATGGGAGCGACTTTGGTCGGATCTTGTGCAAGAGGAGATAAGGCGAAGTACCGAGGACAAATCTTCATCAAAGAACTCAGATGAAGAAAATTTCACTTTGGCTGCCAAAGCAAAGAAGGGAAGAGCAAGAAATCTTTCTCAACTGCAAGCGAAAGGCAAGAAGCAGGACATGTCCAAGGTGAAGTGCTTTCACTGTCACCAACATGGACATTATGCCACAAATTGTCCGCGGAAGAAGAAAAATAAGCAGGCTGCTGGATCTGCAGCTGGAGAGGCCTTAGCCTCGCAGTTTGAGCTGGATTTTTCGTTGATCGCATGCTTGGTCTCAAGTGTGATGGGTTCAGTGTGGTTTCTTGACAGTGGTGCATCTTTTCACATGACAGGAGATCGAGATTTGTTTACTGATCTGGATGAGAAAGATCTTGGAGTGCACATCGAGATGGGCGATGATGGTAGATACAGTGCGACCGGTATCGGTACCATTTCTTTTGAGAGGGAGTCTGGTAAACCCTTCGTATTGAAGGAAGTGATGCATGTTCCAGGATTGAAGAAGAATCTTATCTCTGTGGCGATGTTAGAAGACAAGGGATATGATGTTGTATTTAGCGAGGGAAAGGCTTTTGGCGCAAGAAGACAACCGAGAAACCCAAGATAGGGTTCGAAATAAGAACCTTTATCAATTGCAAGTAGATTGGTCAAGAAGAATGGCATGCAAGGCATGAGTTTGCGAGTCGATGACATTTAGCCGTGGCACCGGAGATTGGGCCACCTTCACTATGGAGCTTTGAAGATACTACAGCAGATTTCTACTGGGCTTCCTAAGGGTACTCTTGCGTAGTCAGATCAGTGCAAGGGATGTACCTTGGGAAAATTTGTGAAAGCCACCTTTCACGAGAAGGATAGTCGCGCCACGACGATCCTTAAGAGAATTCACACAGACGTGTGTGGACCTTTCTCAGTAGCTTCGACAGCAAAGCACAAGTACTATGTGATCTTTGTTGATGATTTTTCTCGGAAGTGCTGGATCTTCTTCATGCAGAAGAAGAGCGAGACATACTCAAAGTTTTGTGAGTTCAAGGCGTTGGTTGAGAAGGAATCGGGGAAGCATGTGAAGGCTCTTAGGAGCGAAAATGGTGGTGAATTCATCTCTGCTGAATTCAAGGACTTTTGCAGCGCAGAAGGAATTCGAAGAGAGCTCATAGCACCTCATAACCCACAGCAGAACGGGGTTGCTGAGCGGAAGAATAGAACGATCGTGGGTGCTGCACGGGCGATGTTGCATGATCAAGGCCTACCCATTCACTTGTGGGTGGAGGCATGCAATACTGCAGTATATGTGCAGAACCGTTGTCCTCATAGGATACTTGGCATGAGTACACCCGAGGAGGCATTTTCTGGTAAGAGGCCTGATATTTCCCATTTGAGGAATTTTGGTTCACCTTACATTCCTCTCACGAAGGATGCCAGGAAGAAGTCGACACTCACAGAGATTGGGATATTTTTGGGGTACACTGACATGCCCCACAACTATCGTGTGTATTTCTGCTGTATTACCAGAATCGTTAAAGGACGGATATCAAATTTCAGGAGGAGAAAGCCATGAAGTGTTCGCTTGAGAGGGAGCCACACTAGCATGCAGATGAGGAGCTATTAGTTCCTAAGGATGAGTCTCAGGATGTGGATCAGCCACAAGATGAGGTTCATGGAGTGGAAGAGACCACTCATGCAACGCCAACCATCAGAGGGTGGAAGCGCACTACAGAAGCTGAGCGACTGGCTCAAGATGCAGAGAAGGTTGTAGGAGCACCTACATCACAGTGCAGACAGAGACAGTCACCTGACCGGTACACTGGATACATGGCTCTTATGAGCAAGTGTATCGTGACAGAGCCATCCTCTTTCGAGGAAGCTGTGGAGGACCCCGCATGGGTAGATGCCATGGTGGAAGAGTATGATTCGATTGTCAGAAACAGTGCATGGGAGATTGTCCCAAGGCCGGAGGGGAAATCAATGGTGGGTTCGAGATGGATCTACAAAGTGAAGCAGGCAGCTGACGGGAGTGTGGAGAAGTACAAGGCAAGATTTGTTTCCCGAGGCTTTTCACAGATTGAGGGGATCGATTATGAGGAGACCTTTGCACTTGTCGCAAGGTATTCTTCCATACGGACGATTCTTGCTCTCTCAGCGCAGATGGGGTGGCACATTCATCAGATGGATGTGAAGACTGTGTTCCTCAACGAAGTCATTGAGGAGGAGGTGTACATAGAGCAGCCCGAAGGTTTTGAGATCTTCAGCAGCGAGTCGCATGTGTGCAGGCTCAAGAGAGCGTTGTATGGGTTGAAACAAGCACCTCGTGCTTGGTACACACGGATAGACAGTTATTTCACCGGACTTGGATTATCCAAGAGTGAGGCGAATCCTAACCTATACCAAATTGTGGTGGAGGGTAAGTTGCTGATCATTGTACTTTATGTAGATGATTTGATTCTGACAGGTGATGAGCTGTTGATACTTTCATGCAAGGAGGATCTTGCTAAAGAGTTTGAGATGAAGGACTTGGGCCTCCTTCATTATTTCCTGGGATTGGAAATCTAGTAGCCATAGTGGATCAAGCGAGCCAGGGTGGGCATGCCTGTGAGGACTGAGAACAACATGCATGGTCAGAAGTCACATACTCCTTCCCGGAGGTTGGAGGAAGGAGGATGCTATCAAATGGAGGTAGTGATGCCAATCGCTTATCTAATAATTGCGGTCGCTATATCTGGTCAATACACGAATTCCTGATATATGCTATATGCAGCAACCAACTTTCAAAGTTATGGTTAAGCCAACCAAGATCTTCTGAAAGGCAGAAAGCATGTATTGCGTTATCTTGCAGGCACATCTAGGTATGGATTGTGGTAATGACAGAGGATGAGGTGAAGCTATGTGGCTTCACTGGGATGTACCAGGAGCCCACCAGGATGAAGAGTAATATCCGGAGGGGATCTTCGCTGTGTCGATTGCAGCTTGGTATAACAAAGAAGCAGAGATCCATGGCACTCAGCTCAGCAGAGGCCGAGTATATGGAAGCAAGCTTGGCTGCATGCGAGGCTATATGGATGAGGAAGATCTTGGTCGGGTTGTTCGAGTCACACTTGGAGCATACTGTGATTTATTGTGATAACCAAAGTTGCATTAAACTCTTGGCTAATCCAGTATTTCATGATAGATCCAAACACATCGACATTAGGTACCGTCATATGAGAGATTGTGTGCAGCGGAGAATCATGTTACTTTCATACATTCCCACGGAGGATCAGGATGCTGACATCTTGACGAAGGCGCTCACCAGGAGAAAATTTGAATACCACAGAGGCAGGATAGGGGTTGCAGATAATCCATATCTTGTTGAGAGGGAGTGTTGAAATTGCAACAAGATGATGGAGCTTAGTGAAAGGAAGTCGCCTTCACTAAGTGGGCCCGCAAGCTATTTTTGGCGCAAAGTCTATTTTTAGACATATGGATCATGGTCTATGAGTTGCAGGATGCTATTTATGGATGATTGGTCAAGTTGGTAAAAATAGATGGACCTCTATTTTTAGACATTGGGTGGAGTCTATTTTTAGACTGCCAGTCTAAAAATAGATCAATCAAATATTATTAGCCCTTAATAATATTTGGACTATAAACATTATCTTATCCTCTTGGATCACTTCAGTTTGATGCTTGGATGTGGCACATGCAGCTGACAGAAGGAAATACGCTTTTCCTAAGGGTTAATTGAGCTATTGCATGGTTGACTTCAGTTAGAACTCATGTGGCAAAGTTTGGTGGAGTTGATGAGACAGTTGGTGGAGTTGTGTTCGGTTTAACTTAGTTGAACTAGTTGTATTTAGTCTAACTGATAAATACACTAGTGATGAGTGGTGTGAATTAATTATTAACTCATAAATCAACTAAAGAACACATCAGTTAACTGCAATGCATGGACAGTTTAGTGGAGACCAGTGTTAGAGGTGGGTGAAAGGGTGAGTCTACTATCAGTTGTGACTATAGTTGTGCATGAGATTTGCACACACATTGATTGAGATTGCCAATGAGGATTGCACAGTACAAGCCAAGGGGATTCGAACTTGGATCTCACAATTAACCATCTTGGATTGCGCAGTAGAGGCAGGCTAACAGGTGGAGGAGATTTGAACTTGTGACTTGTTCATATCTGAGCTTGTGTAGTGTGTAACAATTGGAGATAGTGCTGAGAGCCTGTGAGGAGTTTGTACTATGATTGTTACATGTTCTCTATCATTATAATATACAGATAGTTGGGGGTTTTCAGCTGTAAGCTTTCCCCATTACATACTGTGTTGATATGTGTGATTGATTAATGTTTCAATGTGCGCATGCGATTGTTTTTAATTTCGTAAATTGATGATCAATGGTAGAAGAGGTTATGTATTATGCATGAAGCTCAAATAGTGTGTAATCAGGATATCTCGGTGAATAACTCATCTATTATTCAAATTTCTACACAAGCCTCCAAGTGCCTCAAAGTGCCTCAAAACCTCTACTCCGTTCCTCATGAATATTGTTATAAAAGGTATTTAGATGCTCTGCCCCCTCTCATGTTGTTTTAAGAAGTGAAACTTAGAGAGAAATGTAAAGAAAAGAAATACCCTAA